>JAGFPH010000438.1:375255-416925 GCA_018207615.1 Philaenus spumarius | reverse complement strand
GGTGTGAACTAAACTGGATATAACCTGTTATATGTTTAGTCAAAGAGCTTTGGAAAGTACAAGGTTTTCGTGAATTACTGTGGTCGAATGGGACTGTCTGGCCCATTTGATTCTCACGGTAAATTCCAACGGACGCTTTGTTTCCTTTACACGTGATAAAGTTTTATTCGATTGACCTCATTTTGTTATTCAACTAAAGCTATTTCAAACTCTTTAGTGAACTAAGAAAAGGCAAGTATATCGTTCTTTTCTTTGATTTATTCTCTACAATTTGTTATAATAATATTTCATTTTTGGTAAAATAAAATATTCCTAAATATTTTAGGAATATTTTGTTAGCATCCTTGTAGTTGGAACATAAAAACTGGTGTAATCAAAATAAGAAATTTGAAATTGATAAATGTTTTTATACAGTTCTATTTAGAACTAAATTACGAAACTTTTTTACATTTATGGAAAAAATTACAAAAAATGTTGACTACTTTTTATGTAGACCTAAAGTTGAACTTTTATTTTTTGTAACTGAACATTTTTTTGTTCCTTTTTGTTTCTTGAGCTAATAACTTCGTAAATTTTACATCTATAATTTTTTTAAGTACTGGCATATATAAATTCTTTGAACCTTTTTCTACAAAAAAGCTATGGAACACTTTTGGATTGGGGTTCATTTACTATTTTTGGCGAATTTTTGAAAAAAATGCTTACACACGCCAAAAAATCCATTTTTGTTTAAGCCGCCGATTCTAGAGTTAATAAAACCTACAACTTACTACCTTACAGCCTACTAAGACACACTGTCTTCAAATGCAATAAACACTTTGATTTTTACAACTAAAAGTAAAATAAATTACCTTATCTACAATTCCCAGGTCTCCTTTGCTCATTACATCATGAACAATTTTACCAGCCCGCGCTGCTGCTGTCATCGAAGCCCCAACAATTCTTAGCAGAAGTGGTGCACTCTGAGCCATGTTGATAATTTACACTGTTTCAAGAAAACAATAACTTTTAATTTATAATACTAATTTTGTTAGTTTGTATTTTAACACACAAAAATTATTTAAATAAGCTTAAACTGATCATGATCAAATTCTTTGCCAATGGCAAGAATTGTTTTACAACATAAAATTATTTATATGTATGTATTCAATTCTAAATCAAAACTTGTAAAAATATTACAAGTTGTTTTGCTGTACTAGATAAGTTTAGATTCTTCAACATATTAGGCCTAGTAGATGCCTAAATATTCATAGAAACTTCAGTTTAGGGTTCTCTATTGAGATCATTGTGGCCAACAAGCTTTATTTTATAACATTGCTAGTGGTACTAACCTATACACATTGTTACTGTTTGGGAGTATATTGCAGTAAACAAATAATATTTATAAACTTTTTGACTAGGCGGATTAAACAGTGTTACACTAAATGATGTTGATAAATATAAATTTCAGTATAACTAAACGTCTACTAATCCTTATTTTGGTAATATGGTACTGTCTCAACAATCCAATGTGCACGTTACCGGAATAGGCTAGTGCGAGGACCTTCTGCTTATTTTAATTATTATAACCTCCGCATGTGATGTGTTTTGTGTATGTTTTATGTGTATATGTTTTTATATTCCTGATGATGGGTGAATACCTGAAACTGTGGTAGAAAAGTAAGACATTACCAAAATAAGGATTAGTAGACGTTTAGTTATACTGAAATTAATTTCACTAATCCGTGGGCTACCACAATGGAGTTTAAAAATAAATATTAACTATGATACATAGTTTTACAAACTAGAAACATACGTACCGAAGGTAAGTCTATGCTTAGGCTGTTATTATTTTTTAAATCTGCAGGCCTATGATATACTTATAGCCTACCGGTAGCTTTACAAACTGAAAACATACCATGTCTGGTACCGAAGGATGTTTATGTTCAGGGTGTTGTTACTTTTTATATTCTCTCCTAGGCCTAGCCTATATTATAATTTCAACAAACGGTATCAGCAGTTTACATTAATTTGGCATATGCTTAGTAATTATTAATTTCCAATCGAACATTAGAATAACGTCCTAAAGCATATTTTTTGTTTTTAATTTTGTATTGAAGTTTGGCCAAATATTCCATAGGCTATTTGTTTAACACTAGGCCTAAATGTTATTTTGTGTTTTACATAATTTAATTACCAATGTATGCCTACATCCATCATAATATAATTTTATCAATATTTTTTCATGTCCTAAATATAACCAAAATTATAAAAATACCTGCCTATGTTATTGCTTGTAATGTGAATATGTGAAAACTTGCTTGCTGTAAAATCTAGACTTGAACTAGTGGTATCACATAGTTAAAAGTTTGGTGAACTACCTATAAACCACTACTTTTTAATATTTAATAATATCATTAAATGATATCAGTTAGTAATAGTTCATTGATAGGTTTTGTGAGGACTGAAGTTGTGAACTTTTGTATGCATAAGTTAGCAACCCAGGTGTAATAAGGTCAAGTAGTGCTATGCAGCAAGTTTACTAGGCTAGCCTACTGTTTTTGTAATTATCTTTGTCAAGCAACTGGTCTTGGGATGAGACACAGTGGGTGAACTTTTTGTAGGCCTATATCACTACTTGTTCTATCACGTCTACGTTGCCACCTAAATAGAAATAAAAGCGAACCTAAATTAACATATTGTCTCCAGTCAGTCAGTCCGTCACAGTATGTAAATCAGTAGCACGAAATAAAAGGTCAGTTGATGCTATTTCAACAATTGGTAGGTGGTACACCAAAAAAAAGTTAGTGCTACGTATACGTTGAAATTACAGTATACAGCCTCTATCCTAAATTCCAACATGTAAGGCATTTTTTAAAGTTATGTAGTGGTACCAACCTATATGTGTTTACAAATTTTAAAATTCCTGTCTAGCTCTGACAGTAAATTGTTTATTTATGGTGGTAAGATCGGTCTATAACCTAAAATAATTTCCGCTTGATTTATAAAACTTACACTTATTTCATATGCACACAAATCTATAAATTCAACTACTTAATGTTTGAAGTATCAATGTTTAAACCACAAGAATCATTCATGCGTGAATATAACCTCAATCCAAGGACGGCACTATTTCTGCTTTTTTGCAGTATCAGTTTAAGGCAATCCCAAAAACTTGATTCAAGAAAACAAATAAAGTGCATTGCTCCATTTAGAAATTTACAATGCATATAGTTTACAATAATTAAGTTACTGGTACAAAATATTATAATTTAGTTAACTTTAACAAACAAAATTACTAACCTAACAATCTAATCCAAAAAAATAAACAATGCTCTCTGACGTGACCGTGACCGGTGACCCATATGGTAGCCGCTGCATTCAGTCAGTGCCGTCTAGATTCGTAGTCAAAACCAGAATTTAAAATGTAGACCATCTCTGGTATTCATTTTATATTTTGACATTAAAATATCGGAGAAAAGAAACATAGGAAGATGGTCGAAAATTAAAAAAAAAGGCTGAAGTAGAAAATAACAAATGGTGTATTTAATTGATATACATTAATATATTTAATTGAAATTGTAATTAAGATCTACTTATTTATTATACTATCTCAGATAATTTATCTCTTGGTGTCTGTATTTGATGTAGATACAAATGTATATTAAGGTCTTATAAGTGATACAACCTAAATAAAGTATTATGCTTTTAGACTTTGCATTGGCCAAATAAATTAAAACATATACATAGTATGTATATTTAGCCGATTACAAAATAGTATTTTTCTGTAAGTACAAATCGTTACCTACCTACAATAAACGCATAGGCGATCACAGGCATAATATTGATTTAGCACAGTATAATTTCCTTATCCGGAGTTCTCTACCTCTTCTTTTTTTTATGTTTGGCATTCATCCAATTTCGTAAACTTCCTTCCTAGTAATATATAGGCCTACTTTCATCAGTTTCAGAAGAAGAAGAAGCGAGTTTGTTAGATCGAAGAAGGAAAGATTGATTAACTTGTACTTTGTAGCTTATTTAGGAGTTGTAGGGTGTGGTGGAAGCCAAGTGTTGTGAATTTTGATCAGTAAATTGTTTTTCATATGAAAATTAATACTTAATTTTTATTCTAAATTGAAAATATGGAAAGTATTTCTAACATTGCATCGGCTCAAGACGATGGTGCAGGAGAGAAACTAGTTGGAGATGAAAAAAATGGGCACAATTCAAAAGGAAATATTGAAGTAAGATACATGACTCCAACTTCTCAGAATGGAGATGCTAAAATTGATATTGAAAATTTAAAGAATGCATTTGCTGGAATGGGTAAAGAAGAATTGATGAAATTTGCCAATGACCCATTTTGGGTTAGAACAAGGTGGTTTCTATTTTTCCTTTTTTGGTTCTTATGGGCTGCAATGTTAGCTGGTGCCATAGCTATTATAGTTTTAGCTCCAAAATGTGCAGCTCCATTACCAAGAGAGTGGTGGGAACAGAGTCCAGCATACAAATTAGATGTTGTAGCATTTACAGGAGAAAAAAGTAGTGCTCTTGCAGGTAGGTTAATCTTCATATTTTAGTAGGCTAAGCTGTTTGAAAATAGTATGTTAGGCCTAGGCCTATATATAGGCTATGTAGAAAATCTGATACAGTTATGTTTACCAATCCGCATGTGTACAGTTGATGTGGCTATGTTAAGCATTTAGTAGGCCTAGGCCTACACCTATTAAAAGAGATGTGAATATTTGGCGCGAATTTTACTACTGTATAGGGCTTATGACCCTACAAAAACAGAAATGCAAGAATATATATCTAGCCTATAAGCCTACCCTATATAAAAAAAATAGTCTGAGAAGTTTTAATTTATAGTTGTTAGTAGCCTATCAGTATATGTTTACCTGTAAGTTATTCAACATTTAATAGTAGGCTAGGCCTAGAATGTAAAACATAGTCGTCGCCTGCAAAAATATTAGCTGAGGGTTGTATAGTAAATTTACGCGGAATATTTAGGCTAATGTGTCCAGTAGGAATCAGCCTGAACTTTCAAAGCTAGCGGAATTTATAACATTTCATTAGAATGTACTAGGCTAGGCCTAACTTATGTAGCCCTCCGTAGATCTAAACTCCTAGCTGATAAGTTTGCAAAGGACTACCTTTTTTATTAAACAGTAGGCCTAGCCTAGACTTTTAGTCTATTGCCAACCTAAGCCCTAAGCATCTACTATTGAAGGCCTACTATTTAATTGTAATTAGAGACTATAAGTTACAACGGCGTAACTTTACTGTTCGACCCTAGCCTAATATTTTTGCAGACAACAACGTTTTACATTCTAGGCTACTGTTAAATGTTGAATACAGATAAACATACTGTGACTAAATAGGTGAGGTTAGAACCTTTTAGGCATTTTTTTCATTATTATTTTTGCATTTCTGTTGCCATAGGTTAGTCTAGAGTGGAATAGTAAAGTTGCGCCGTTACAACTTCTGGCTATTTTTTGTTAAATGCAATTTGGTGAGGTGTCCATAATGTAAAATTTAGCCTTTTTTAAAACTAGGTTTGTAGATTAAGTTAGTTGTGATTTCTTTTAATTTATTACCGTACCGGTCCTACCTCTAGTTCATATCACTTAAGTCGAGTTAATAGGACTAACATGATTAAATAATGTTTATAGTTTTAGTAATTATTAGCCTAATATGCAGTTCTAGGCTTAATGTTTGTTTCACTGTTTTAGGTGTGACTACTAAATTGGATTATTTTACTGATTTGGGTATTAAAAATGTTATACTTCCGCCAATCGTAGATATGGAAAAAGAAAGTTTTACGACAATCTCTAGCTATTTTGGTACATTGGAAGATCTCAAGAAATTGATATCTACAGCAAAGGAAAATGGTGAGTAATAGATCAATGTAAGACTAGGCCTACAGTATTGTTTCACCATTTAAGATCCTATCTAATTAGGCTAGCTAGGCCTAGGCTATGTTACTTAAGAAATTTAAGCCAGCTATATACCTCCACACCATATTGCAGCAGGTATGCGAGCACAAGTGTACCATAAGATACATTTTAACCCTGGAACCGGTAGTTCGCACTAAACGTGCGATCATGGCAACATATTTTTAACGTGTAATTGTATTGTATATTTGACCCACTAAAAATCTTCCAATCTCAAAACGACAAACACCATTGGAAAGGTAATGTTTCAAACTTTAATTTTTGTATTTAACATTTCTTTCTAAAACGTATATTTACATATATGTAATCATCGTTTTAAAATTTTAGTTTTCTGTAAACGTTTTGCCGCGCGTAAAATATAAAGCAATTATGCTCAATTTTGTCACTTCTCTAAAGCTGAATTGCGCACGACTGGGATATTTTGACAATAATGTAGAAGATACCTTTGGATTCATTAAGATTTTAACTTTATAAAACTGCCATCAAATCAAAAGTCACTTGCATGGTTCCAAAGATATGGAATTGTCTGTAAACCTAATTTGCAATTGAGCAGATTTGAACCAATAAAACAGCACATTTTGCGTTCGAGATATCTTTTATAATTCCAATTATTTTTGGGCAAAGTAAATATTAATAAATTACGTTTCAAACCAGGCCTAGTTTTGTTAGCACACTTGCAGTTTGGGACATAAAAACTGGTGTTTCCAAAATAAGAAATTTGAAATTGATAAATGTTTTTATAGCCTACAGTTCTTTTTAGAACTAAATTACGAAACGTTTTTACATTTACGGAAAAGTTACAAAAAATGTTTACTACTTTTTATGTAGACCTAAAGTTGAACTTTTATTTTTCGTAACAGAACATTTTTTGTTTCTTGAGCTAATAACTTTGTAAATTTTACATCTATAATTTTTTTACTGGCATATGTAGGCTAAATTATTTTAACCTTTATCTACAAAAAAGCTATGGAACACTTTTGGATTGGGGTTCATTTACTATTTTTGGTGAATTTTTGAAAAATGCTTGCACACGCCAAAAAACCCATTTTTTTCGTTAAAGCCGCCGGGTTCCTTTCATTTTATTATAGGCCTACATAGGGCTGTGAGCTGTCAACTTAAGTATTTTGTTTGAATGTTAAACTGTGAGTTTAAAGAGGAACCACTCTACAATTCTAGGTTACAAAAACTGAAAAAATAACTACAGTAGACTCTCTCTATAACGATATTGAAGGGACGAAACGATTTCATCGTTATAGAGAGAGATCGTTATAAAGAGAGACTAATAACGAAACTGATTTAAAAAATGATGCTCAGTAATGCAGGTTTATTAATAAGACTCTGTAAAATAATAACATACAGTATATATTTTTAAACAGTACAGTAATTATCATTACAATGTCAAATTGATAAACTAATCCAATAAAATTATGACCAATATGCTATATGGATACACAAAAACTAAAGAGTATTTTCTATTACTCTAATCAAAGACACTTTTTGTTCAACAGTAAGCACTTTACGTTTTTTTGAAAGCATGTTGTTTTCACACACACAAAAAACAAACGTACACACAAATGTAACCGCTAAAAGCGCTAAGAACAACTGACAGTCGAGATCCGATGTAAACAGCCAGACAGTGCGTGGCGAACTGAACTCCCGCCACTCCAGTCTCGACAATGCATACTCAGCCGCTCAAGGTCAGACGTCAAATCACAATAGAAAAAACGGAATGCTCTCGTGACGCGCCTGGATCGGAAAACAAAAGACGTTGGTCGTTGAACTAGTGAGTCGGTTACCGCGATTACTAAGAAAGTAGCCAAATCTTGAACTGAAAATATCGTTATAGAGAGTGAGCGATATCGTTATTTAGAGAGAATAAATACATTGGCCTTATGGCAGACCAAACAAACTTTTACAAATCCATCGTTATAGAGGAATTATCATTATAGGGAGAATCGTTATAAAGAGAGACTACTGTATTTAAAATGAATTGAAAAAAAAATCACATTAATTATTGGCGAAATTACAGTATTCTTACTGATTTAATATTTATAATACACCTCCATATCAAATTGTGGTTGGGGTGCTAACCTATGCGCATATATAACACTGTTAATTGACTATAATTGATTTCCTTCATTTTGTTCAGTATACTACATTCATGCAACATGTTTTAAATATGAAATGTTTACAATAATATTGATAGTAAACTTTTAGATTTGGAAGACTATGCAATTGAAGAAAAGGCCTCTCGAATGTGTTTTAGTGTTTATTTTTCGCTACCAGTCACATTTTGTTTTAAGTTTGTACAGGTATATTATATCATATTTAACCTTCGGTCTGGAAAATTGATTTTGAAACACAGACTGGTGCTCAAGGAAGTAACCTCCCGGGTATATAAAAAAGAAGTAACTACCTGCAGTTGTTATTTGAATTAGTATAGTGCAATATCAATAGTTTAAAAATTGTATTTATCAAAATAACCAACTTAAATTTACATATAGGCTATAGTAATCTGAGGTAGACCTACTAAAATTATGTTATCTAAAAATCACAACAATAATTTTTTTTATTAGACGGGCAAAAAAATCATTAAACAATAGTCTTGAAATTCTCTTATTTCGTTCATTTTATAATAGGCCTAATACCTATATTATACAGTTCAAATTGGAAAAAATATGGTATGAAATAATATAAAATGTATGGTAAAAAAAGTATCGTATTTAACTTAACTATAATTTTTTATTTTTTTTGGTTATAGGCGAAAAACCTGCTTAACAATCAATATGTTGTAGCCTGTATATATAGGCCAAGGCCTATTCAGTTATTCATAATCTACAATTATGTTTTCAACCAGTAAGCATGAATTATAAATATTTCCATATCATTACAATGTATGTGGTAATAAGAATGTTGAACCATTAATTCAAAACAAAAAAAACAGGAAATACATTTTTAATTAATTTGTAACAGGAAACAATTCACCTTACATTCAACTTGTTTTTCCTGGTTGTAGCCTATACTTAGGACTAATCAATTCGAAGAAGAAATATAAGGAAAAGTATCTGGGTATTTATTTACATTAAATTGTCTGCTTTTATCTCATTCAAACTCTTCTAACAATCAATTTAAAGAATATAAATAGCCGGAGACATACATCATTTCTTTCCCTTGACACGTTTACTTTTGCCAGTTAGACTGATGAAGTTCGTGGTTACCTTAACTTATAATGTGGATTTGCTTAATATGGATTTGAATTGTATATTCATTTGTCTTTAAATAAAACTTTTACAAATTATATAATGTAGGTATATACTGTATTACATTGATATTAAAATAGTCAGGTAACTTTGTATATCAGTGACCTATAGATTAGGCAAAAACTGAGAGTTCTTTCATTGCTCCAGCTTGAAGTAGCATTGTCTGATGAAGCAGTTTTTTTAAAAGTCACATTTTTGAGTATTTAAAAAAACACGAGCCGAAGTCATGAACAATAATTGTTCCATCTTTTTATCTTGTTATCTAGTTAATTTTTACCTTGTGCATTATTAATACGAAACCGCGGTCGTATTTTGGAACTATTTTTACAGTTTATGGGAAATAAGAAGGAGAAAGGATTAGTTTGACATCCCAAATAAGGTAAAACTTAACTAGATAATTACTTATTTATAACACTAGAAACTGAAAACTAATTTTATAAGACTATTAAGTGGCAAATGTGAAACTTGTTAATATAATTTTGGAAGGCAGTCTTAATCTTTGTAACCTTGAACTTTGATCTTGACCTCTGATTGAACGCAATTTAGGCCTAATTGAGTGGACATTCGAAGTAGATTAACTGATCTGAATTTAATGTACACATATTTGTTTAACAGTATGGTAAGAGAAAAGTTTACAATTTTTAATTGTTCTTTCTCTATTGTTTTTTTACGTTCTAAAGTTTAGAGCAACAATTATGAGTTCAGAGTTTTCTCCTTTCTGTGAAGCTAGGCTTATTTTTGTATTTCTAAATGGCTGTTATTTAAAATATTTAATGCGGGACTTTGAAATGTACAAGACTTGAAATATTTAAATATTTAAAATATTAAATCGCTATCTTTGCAAAAAATGTATAGAGGAGAGAAAATATTTTCTTTTGCTAGTTGCTCAAAAGACAACCAAAATGATTGACACAATACCAGAAAGATATAAAAAAGCCACTGCTACTTTTGAAAAGGGTAAGGGTCAAACACCTATTTAGTTCCTAGTTCAAACTGCCAAGTTTTAACTAGCCTAAATATTATTCCACAAAATGTAACTCTTTGATTTATGTTCTGAAAATTTTTTTTCAAATTATTGCTCTTTTCCAGTTATTAGAACATATATTATGGTCTATTTTACTGTCATCTTCAGTATGGTGTTGCTATATAGGAAAATGCTGCAAAGAGATCTATGTTAACCCGTCGTTGGTCGCGCTCGCAATGTTTCACTGTTACTCATGCACGATCTCAGAGTCGGGGTTTTATGTTATAATTATTTTGTTGTAAAAAAAACTTTATTTTAATATTTATAAAAAAAATGCATTATCAGTTTTTAATTAAACTATTAAAAAAAGAAAAACATTGGTCAATACAACTAGCTAACCCATGCGAATAATTCACAGGTTAGGAGCACTTACCTGATTTAATACGTTGATTTAGTTTAGTAAATCATGTTTATTTATTTACATTGGTTTGTAAATAACAGTGTATAACGATTTACGTTGATTTAATTTGATTGATTTGCGAGATAGATTACACTTGCATAAAGAATGTAAACAATCTACCTAACAGCTGTCATGTTATTTAAACAGATGGCACCTTTCATTAGGAACGATATATGAACTTTCATATGAAAGATTGTTTAGTGAACACAATAATTTTAAGCTATTTGTCTATTTTTTTGTCAATAGTGGGTAACATAAGCTTTAAAATTATGTTTGAATCATTAATTTTTCGTGAAAAATTAAGGGAGATATAAGGGATTGACAAAAAAAGTAAAAAAAAAATACACCTTTGAGAAATAATATGTAATGGTAGCAAAGTATCACTTAAGTTTAATTTTAACTAGGTTACATACCTTAAATTCCGTTAATAGTTCTATAATCCTTTTTTGGCGACATCCGGTTTCGGAGATTATATTACCATTGTCAAATCAAGAAACACGAAACATAAATAACCAAAAGCACATCTAACATTAAATAAACAACATGTCTAACATTAATAAACGATTAACGCAGGACACACTACAAGCACGCTGACCAGCCGGTTAGTTCTATCCCACCCCCTATTGTTTACTCTGGGGGTCGCTTATCCATTATTTGTACTCTGTGTACCTAGCAATGAATAGCATTGAACAGTACGTTATAATTATATTTTATAACATTGTATAAATACCACGTCGGCGAAACACTCGTAAAATACAAGAAAACATACAAGACGGGATTTCCCTACAACACACCTCTACGTGAATACAAGTGGACTTGGTTAAATGAAGGTCAATGACATACTGTGATTTTGTTGGAGACATAAATTTAGTGTACAGCAAGTCAAATTAATTTTAAAGAACTAATCTAAATTACAGTAAAATATTTTGAAAGAAATTAATTTTTACTACGTTTTATCACTCGTAACCAATATTTTCGCTACTGACAGCGAACGATAGTTTGATGCCTTGACATGACTAAGTTCTAAAAATGGACAAACCCAGACAATGAACGAGCAAGTAGGGATGGGTAAAGGTACCCTACCGTTATGAGAGTACTGATCTTGAGGGGAGAGTGAGATGACAAACAACGCTCCAACAACTTATAAAATTATCAACTGTAGTCTACACTCCAAACAACTCAGCTCAAACACGGGGAAAAGGTTATTGAATGATGACATAAATATTATTCATTTGATATAAATTATTGAAGTATTTTTAAAAGAATGTATTACATTGGTTTAAGTGTTAAAAGAAGTAATTATAAAGCTAATTCAATGTACAAAATTTGCTCCTAACTGCTAAATATATATGTTTCTTCTGAAAAACCACTTTAAGGAATTTGATCACTTTGAATAGGAATTCAATAGAATTAAAATACGACTTGAAGCAGTAATTTTTATTAAGACTTTCCTTGTTTCTTAGAAAAGGCTACACAATATAGAATTATTTATAATTTAAGGCACTCTTTTCCTTGTCTTACCTTTGAAGTAGGCCTTGGACAAGGAAAACAAGTTGAATATGTGGTGAGACATTTCCTGTCGAATTAATGAGCTCAACTTTCTAATTTGCATATTGTGTAAAATGGTAGTTTAAATTAAAATTTACCTGATTTCTTTTGTGTAAAACTACTCTTTAAATTGACCTGATTTACTTGTTTTCAATGGGGAAAACAAATTAATTTGATTAGTTTGCGAGTTATAATATTTTGATGTGTACAGGGGTAGTGTAAAAGTAGGAAAATACTTTGTATTTCTTGTTTTAATGTGAAGTTTTTTTAATAAAGTATGTTTAAAAAATGTATGAAATATGTTTTTCTCAATTAAAAAAATAATCTGTTTATTTTAGTGTAGGGTGAGAAGATTAACCCTCCAAGTGGCATGGTTAAAGCTAAAATTGAAAAGCCTGTTTTTAGCGTTTTGCAAGCATATTCTTAAAAATTCGCCAAAAATAGTAAATGAACCCCAATCCAAAAGTGTTCAATAGCTTTTTTGTAGAAGAAACTTCAAAGAATTCAAATATGCCACTAATAATTAGTTTATTTTGAAATTGTAAAAGTTATTAGCTCAAGAAACAAAAAATGTTCAGTAACGAAAGGAAAAAGTTCAACTTTAGGCCTACATAACAAGTAGTAAACATTTTTTGTATTTTTTTCGTAAGCATAAAAAAGTTTCGTAATTTAGTTCTAAATATAACTGTATAAAAACATTTATCAATTTCAAATTTTTTATTTTGAAAAAAACAGTTTTTATGTTCCAAGTACATGACTGGTAACAAACCTAGGCCTAGATTGTAACGTCATTTACTAATATATGCTTTGCCCAAAAATGAAATGTTATTATAACAAAGTGTAGAGGATAAATCAAAGAAAATAACGGTATACTCGTCTTTCCTTAGTTCACAAAAGTGTTTGAGTTATATTTATTTGAATAACAAAATGATATCAATCTAATGAAAAGCCGCTACCCTACACGCTGCATATAGGTCCCCATTTGTATAATGTTAGAACCCACGCGCCTGACTTTCTCACTAGAACTGACATTTCAACTGTCGACTAGGCAGACAAAAAACCGGTTATTTCTGGATTACTCACCACAGTTTCAAACTTCAGACTTTGCTCTACAAAATCGTGTAAAGAAATCTGTCAAAACATAAGGCACTCCCTTCCCAATATCGATTGACAAATGGCCTGTTTATTGGTTGAGAGACTGTCCAATCGCAAGGGTTTACAGTAATTCTTCAATAAAATAGTAATTTTACAGTGACATCTGATTGGAAGACACCAACAGAAAGATAAAATCATGACGAATCCAATGGTATCGTTATAATTGCCAAAGAAATATTAGTGTAGACGGTCTTAATCGTAGAAAAAGTGGGAAATAACAGTACAATTGTATGCAATTCGCGCACGAAAAGAGCTGTAGACAGATTTGCATATTTTAAAACGATGATTACGTATGTAAATATACGTTTTACGAAAAAGTTGTAAATACAAAAATTAAAGTTTGATTCATTTTCTTTCCAATGGTGCCAGTTTTATTGCGATTGGATGATTCTAAGTGGGTTAAATTATCGCTTATGCAAATATATGCAAATTCTCGCTAATTGTCGAAATAGCTGTATCTTGCGCCTGAGAGAACGTCACTTTGGGCAGTCTGCCACTGGGACGGTTAAAATATTTGGTTTAAAATAACAGTGGTGTTTGCGTTTAAACATTGTTTGATAGTAAAATTATATTATGTTTACCAAATTTCCGATTTAAGATTGGATTGGAAATCTTATTTCTGATAGCTTTAGAAAGTATTTTAAAATTAACCTATTTAAGGCAGCTGCCGCTTGTTTCATAATAACTTTCGGTGACATACTATGAACAAAAAAAGGCTGTACAAAGTTATTCTAATGTTTAATTGTATTGTGCCAAGAAAATGTAAACAGCTGATTGTTGTTTGTGGCTGTTTGTTTAGTTTAAATACCAAACAGTTTTCAAGCAATAACAGCTGGTCGGCACATTCCACTTTAAAGCAAACTGTAATACTGTTGCCCTGCCAAACCAGCTGAAGTATGCTGTAAAATTTACTTGCCAAAATAAACAGCTGATATTTGTTGTTCATGGCTGTTTGTTTAGTTTAAATACCAAACAGTTTTCAAGCAATAACAGCTGGTCGGCACATTCCACTTTAAAACAAACTATGATATTGTTGCCCTGCCAAACCAGCTGATGTATGTTGTAAAATTTACTTGCCAAAATAAACAGCTGATATTTGCTGTTTTTGGCTGTTTGAATACTTAACAGTTTTCAGGCAATAACAGCTGGTCAGCTCATTCTGCTTTAAAGTAAACAATAATACGGTTGCCTCGCCAAACCAGCTGATGTATATTGTAAAATTTACTTGCCAAAATAAACTAAATGTTATAGTTTAAAGTAAAAAAAAAAAAAAAAAAAAAATAGAACAGAAATGACTACTACTTTTGACTGATTTTGTTAGTAACTGTTGTGAAATGAAATAGGCCGTTAGTTGTGCTACAAAATCCTAATAGAGAGTTGTTTAAATAGAACCATGCTTTAGAAAATTGGTTAATAAAATCATCTTTGTCTCCAGGAATAAATCTGTTGCTGTCATTGGTTCCCAACCATGCTTCCATTGACAATCCGTTGTTCAATAAGTCTGCATCACGTGAGGAACCTTTTACATCTTTCTTTGTCTGGGCTCCAGCAGCTAAGGATTTTGATGATAAAAACAAACCTAAACCACCAAATAACTGGGTAAGCTTCTAATCAAATTACTACTTATTTCATAGACATATTAAAGATATTTAAAGGATACATTTAAGGTTGATTGAATTTACTGAATTTTTATTAGGAATTTGATAAATTATCACTATCTGTGCAACATCTTCAGTTTCCCAAAGTACAATAATAATATAGAATGGGACCATAAGTCAATTTTAATTCAAGAGAGCATTTTTATTTTTGAATTTAATTTAATTTACATTGCAAATATTTTTAGAAAGAGAGCTTAATAATTAGAAGCATTTTTAACCTATAGGACATAGATGTAAAAGGCGGACAATTATTGAAATCGATTATTACATTCAATTTAAATGTGGAGTTTAAGAAAATAGACGGTTTATGCACTGACTTCAAGACGCGGAAAGTATACGAGTTTTGAGACACAGTTAGAAAAAGAAGCGTCTTAACGTCTAGATGAGATAAGAAGCAAACACGTGCAGGCTAGTTCCAAGTAAAATGGTCTACGTGATTTTCCACATGCAAGATCCAGAAGGAATGCTTGGGTTAACAACCAAACGAACCTGATGCAACATCGAGAATCTATGTGTCGTGAGACGTTCCTGATTGGTGGAGAGAAAAGAGACGCCAACTGAAGGTAGCGGCACATGGTAAATAAATCTTAGAAAATATAATGTTTGTCATCTTTGGTTTGTCTGTAAACAGTTGTTTGCTCTCGCCGTTGTTTGGTCCCTACTTACTACGCAGTGTTTTAGTGAGCTTACGCGTTGTTTAGTTTTGTGTAATTTCACAGTTTATTTTTGAATATTGTTCTTTTTATAATAATAATGATTGTTGTGAAATAAAATGAACGAAGACGACGGCAGTTTGTTACAAAATGGCGGGAGTGGCGACGGAACTTTTGTTTCGAACCTGAGTGATTCCAATATTACCAATCAGTTTTGAAAAAAGCTTTTCTTACTAGTTTTGATCTACATAATACTGTTGTTAAGCAATAAAATAAATAGTTGAGGCAATTTTGGGGACTTTTCTGTTACATCCCCGCATTTACAAACTATTTTCCATAGAATGAGGATTAATCGGGATAGAACTACAAATGTGAAATATATTTACTCACCGTTTAAACGTATAATTGTCGGTAAAAAAATAATAAACAATTTTTAAACATGCGCAACTTTACTATTCGACTCTAGGCTAACCTATGGCAACAGAAATGCAAAAATAATAATAAAAAAAATACCTAAAAGGTTCTAACCTAACCTATTTAGCCACAGTATGTTTACCTGTATTCAAAATTTAACAGTAAAATGTAAAACAACGTCGTTGTCTGCAAAAATATTAGGCTAGAGTCGAATAGTAAAGTTGCGATTAGTTTTAGTTTTAGAAAATAGTTTGTGCGGGGATATAACAGAAAAGGCCCCAATTTTGTACAAGTTGGTGTCAAAACTAATTGTTTTCATAAAAACTCATTTTTTACAAAAAAACTTGTTTCTCAATTAAAATTTTTTTATAATTTATTATTGTGTCTAAAACATGTGTAAACCACTTACTTTGGTTTATAATGATATAGACAACAAAAAACAAGCAACAAATATATATAGGTCTTCCCGTTGAAAATTTTTCAAAAATTCTTATTTATTCCGGTTTTTTGTTACAAATTTATACTTTTTTCAATAAATAAAAATTAAAAACACATACTTGAAAATAAAAATATATGTTTTTTTTTTCATACCAATCTATAATTTAGTCATAGAAGAAACTACAAAAAAAATCAGCCTTTTAGAATTGATAGAAATACTTTTTTTGGAGTAAATAAATTAAAGTGCAATATTCACTCAAAATTAATTTGACCTGATAGCAACACTTGGTCCCCAGTAATTGGAGTGGAAGAAAGGGTTAATGAAGGCGTAAATGTAATTAACAACTCTAATTAATTTAGGATCTGTTTGGACAAGTCAAAACACACTAATTAGTGCAAGTAATAAGTGATAATAAGTAAGCACACATTCTAAGGCCATATATTATGTAACTGTCAGTAAATTATCTACATTCTACAGCAAGTCGTAAGATTTGTCACAACTATTAGCGTGGGCTACTCTCAAGACCATTTCTATTGAGAACTGATTTCATAGTTTGGAACCACTTGCATTTATAGTTTTTAGGTTAGATTTTTCTTTAGAAATAGGCCTAAGTCATGTCGGTTTTCTTTTTAAATTTTATTATAACTCCAGTTATATCCCAAACCTAATGATTTGATTAATTTTTGTTAAATCCCAAACCTAATGATTTGATTAATTTTTGTTAAATCCTAAATATTTATTAAAATTTAATTATAAAATATGAGTTCAGAGATAGCAAGGGGTTTGGAGTGCGAAGCATGTATGCAGTCTTCCCTAGTGGAAATGTAATATTCACTTTCATCTGTATATTATAGCTCCTGGGTACAAGAAAAATATATTAACATAATTACTTATCCTAACAGATGTAAGTTGCTCTGCTTACATGAAAAAATATAATAAATAAATTTGATTCAATGTAGTCACTACAAGACTCTACTTTAATTTTTGATCTCGGGTTGTGAATTCTATGACCTGATTGAAAAAATGTGAAGAGGATTAGATTAGGCCAAACAAAGTAGACAATCTAGAAATAACCTTTGACATTTATTAATATCATATATATAGCAAAGAACAATTTAAATACAGACAAATATAATACAAGTTACAGGCTACAAAATTTCAAAGGGAGCAGGTGACTTATAAATGGAAAAGATTTTAAGTGCACTGTACATACTTACGAAAAGGCAGACATGAAATTAATAATATTTAAAAAAAGATAAACCCACTCGCACGCCCAACACTGTTGTAGTCTAATTCATTGTCCGATTTATTCAGTCACTTTACTTTGAAACTTTATAAAGTACGCCGACTGCAACACACACCATTGTCGAAGATATTAACTTCGGTAAAAATCTAAACCAGTTCTTCAATACATCACTGTCTTGTAAAATATTCACATTTTAAGACAAAATTACTCACTGAGTAAAACACACGTCTTAATAACTTGACGTCTCGATGAGAAGTGACGCTAGCGTTATTCTCCCAGGTAGAAACTGATCTCAAATGGTCCTAAAAAAATTCCACAGATAGCAGCACATTTCAAACTTTAACAATAGCGGTCATCAAAGTAACTACGTCTGTTCAAATGCAATCAAAGAACGTTATCATAGCGAGTTCGGGGCTCGCCCGACATAGGAGTTCGTGCGGATTAGTAGGGTGCGGGGCTGCCCCGACACTCGAGTGGAAAGGGTTAAAGTCATGCTTTGACAAATGACTTTTTGAAGTTCAAGTCAACTATTTTGTAAAATTATAGCAAGTAATATTTAGACGTTGTATTCTTTTATGGATATTAGCCATTGTTCATAAAATTGGCACAAATTTTATTCAGACGTCGATTTCTTTTGTGGGCATTCACTGTGGTACGTAGATTATGTTTTATGACTGCTATTTCATACATTTTGCCTTGTTGTATTCGGTCTTTGTTATTTTTCGTGAAAATTCTCTGGGGTATAGTATTAAATTACGTTTTAACGACGATATTTCATAAAATTAGTGCTAATTTTGTTTGAGCGTTAATTTATTCCATCGGCATTCGCTATTGTGTTTTAAATAATATTTTAACGCTGTTTTTATTAAATTGAACTAGGTCAATTCTATTTGGGCAACCATTTCTTATGCGGACATCACTCCAAGTATTTTAAATAACATTTAAACACTAGTAATTCATAGTAGGTAGTACTAGTAGTCACTAGTAAAATTTAGTACTGAAAATAAGTGTGACAAATTACTGGTAATGAACATTGACCCTCAGTTTAACTGGAACATACGTACAAGAACATTATGTACTTGCCTATCTAGAGTAGTTTTTTTGCTTAGGAAACCGAGACAGTGGCATTGGCCTGGTAATTAAAGCATATATTATACTTTTTTTCAAGTCCATTTATTGCATGGTGTCTTATTGTGGGGTAACTCCCAGGGAACTATCAAGTCTTTAAGTGGCAAAAGAAATCCATTAGATGTGTTATAGATCTAAATGGAAGAAAGTCTTGCAAGCATCATTTCCCAAACCTTAAAATTTTGACATTGCGTTGTTTGTACTTGCTTCACTGTCTTGCTTTTGTGAAAGAAAATTTAAAAATGTTTAATTTACGAAGCTATGTACACGACTATAATTACAAGACAAAAAACTGTATAAACAGTAAAATGAATAAGGCTAAGTAAAACGCAACAAAGCTATGAATACCTTTGTGTAAGATTATTCAACAAATTGCCAGAGAGTGCTAGAGCTGCTTCTGTTGAGAGATTTAAAAGTGTTATGGAGAGATGGCTAAAAGTAGAGTCGTTTTTATAATGTTGAAGAATGTGGGTTGGCTGGCTGATATGATAAGTATTGCATTTTAATTATATGTGCTGTATTAACTGTTACTACATTATGTTTTTACTGTTACTATATTATGTTTTTACTGTTACTTTTTATTATGTTTTATTGTTATATTATGTTTTTACTGTTACTATATTATGTTACTCTCTTTACTGACCATGTCAATTGCAACATTGTTGTTTAAAGACAATAAGTATTTGTATTGTATTTGCAAAATTAATTGTATTTGGACGCCAAATCAGATTTGTAGTAGACACTGTGTAGAATAGGCTAGTCCTACGTCTTTAGTCTACAGTAAACGTATAGTTTCGATTACAAAGTTACAAATATAATAACATGTTTCACACTTTGTTTGAAAAAATTTTTAGAATTCAAAATAAATTGAAACATTAAAAATATTTGTATTTGGCAAAATCAGTAAATCCTAAGTTGTTAATATTTGTTGACATTGCAGGTGAGCGTGCACGGAGGATCTGCTTGGGAGTGGCACGAAGGCAGGCAGGAGTTTTACTTGCACCAGTTCGCAACCAATCAGCCTGATTTCAACTTCAGAAATCCTGCCGTAGTCGAACATTTTACTGTGAGTGAACAACTTGTATTCATACGTAAATATATTCAACAAAATAATTGTGAACAATGCTGCCTGACAAATGTAGATGTCAATTTTAAACATTACATTTCAAAGTACAAGTTTAGAATTATTTTAAACATAAATACAAGGTTATCAACAGTTTAAAGTCGACTGTCATGAAAAAACTTCATTCCTGTGGTTTGTTGATTTTGAGGCAATTAATTATTTTAGATAAATTAGATAAAACTTTCACAGGGAACTAAAATAATTAACATAATGTATGTATGAACATTGACGTATTTCAATGGCCGATTGGTAGTGTAGGAGAGAGGGTGCAAGAAGTAAAAATACAAAAATTACTTTAAAATTGTTTTTCGAAACATATTTATTATTTAGGTAATAAAAAAGAAGCATATAATAAGTACTTAAAATGAAGTATCAACTATTAAAATGGATGTTTAAAGAAAGCACATTTTATATAAGATTTATTACATACCAGCTGGTTTTAATACATTATTTATTGTGCACACTTTCTCACCCCACTGTCTTTTAATTATGTTATTTTTGAGAAAGGCATGTGTTTTAAAAATTGGGTAACCGATATTTCTATGTGGGATTTTATCTAGTTTGTTTGCATTTTGGTCTCTTAAAATGGCTTGCACTTTACCGTTAGCCACTACCAGCATTTTTACAATTGTTTGTGGCTGTCTATCTTTCACAATCCTAAGGCATTGTGACTGCGTTTTTAAAGGCTTACTTTTCTATAGAACAACTGAACAATTTTAATGGTTTAATTTTTAGCACAGAGTATTATTGAAAAAAATTCAATATTTTGTTGTTTTTATGATATGGACAACTTCACCACTAAATTGTTGTCACTTACCACCGATTGGGAAACCTTGGACTTTGCCCATTAAAAGATTATAAATTTAATTCAAACAGATGTTGTTAAGTGTTTGAAGAGACAGAACACATTATTTTGTTTATCCGTATCAAAGACAGACTTTTTGTAATAACTTTTAAGCTGATAAATGGTAATAAAAACTAACATAATTACTGATTGATAAGGCAAGCTTAATGTTTTAATCTCTAGATGATTTGATGCACTATATAACTTCAAATGTGTTCAATAATATTGATGTTATGTACTCAAATAGAAGAATTAATATTTTTTTTAAATATAAAAAATTACAGAAACCTCTATAAGTAGGCCCTATTACCTGAAATGAAATGGTTTCAGTTTATTTGGAAAAAGTTAGTTGCCTCCAACTTTTAGTTGTTATGTTTAATTTTGATATCTCAATGTTGGTCTATGTTCAAACTGAATATTGTTAAGTGTATTTTAGCAAACACCTCTTGTACATACCAACTAACATGCATTTCATTAAAGATTTTCTATAAATGTTTAAATATATATATATTTTTGACTTAATATTGATACATACGAGGAGTGATCAGGAAATACGGTGAATAATTTGATTTCAAAGTAATAAGCCTACTACATAGAATTTCACTCCTTCAAAGCACTGTCATTGGCTATCGATGCTCTTGCACCTCCATCCGTAACTGGAAGCTTTTTTGGAATGGTTGTTTCGGAAAGGCTTTGGGTGCTGGGTCGTGGCCATCTCATTGCCGGTAATGGTGTCAAAACGTTTTCCTTTTAGCACATTTTTTATTTTTGGGAAGAGCCAGAAGTCCCATGTTGATTAAATCTGATGAGTAAGGTGAATGTGGACAGACAGGAATACTTTTTACGGCCAAAAACTCACGTACAAAAGCCACTTGTGGTACGGCGCGTTGCCACGATGAAGAAGGTAGCCACTGGCCTATGTTTTGGTCTTTTTCTTCACACATTGTTTCGCAAATGTTTCAGTATCCCTTGTAAAATTTCGGAGTTTGCAGTTGTTCCCCTTAGAACAGACCTTGATCGCATTATGCCCTCAATATCGAAAAAAACAATGAGCATGACCTTGATGTTCGACTTTGACTGAAGTGCCTCTTTAGGGTGAGGAGAGTTACTGGTTTTCATCGAGAACTCTGAATTTTCGTCTCAATGTCATAGCCATAGACCCAACTTTCATGGGGATGCGGAATACTACCCCCCGGAAAACTACACCCCCCCCCCCAGGTGAAACGTGATGTCACGAAATCTGCCAACTAACCAATATGGGAGCCGTGTCCGCGACTGGAATACTACCCCCCTAGCAAAAGCGGGTCGCCGGAATACTACCCCCCCGGAAAACTACCCCCCCAAGCAGGTTCCTACAATTATACTGTTATCGGCAACATACTGTGACTAAACAGTTTAGGTTAGTCCTCTAGTTTTTTTTTTATTCTAATTATATCGAAACTTGAGTGTGCGTGACTGGAAAACTGCCCCCTTGATCTCTGACGTCAAAATGACGTAGGAACCTGCTTGGGGGGTAGTATTCCGGCGACCCACTTTCATTTCCAGTTACAATTTTGGCCATGACATCTGGATCTGTATGATGACGATCCTTCAATTCTGTGTAAAATGAGACATGATTTTCCTTCTGTTCATCAGTCAAAAGTCTGGGATTTTGCACTTTCTCGTCTCATTTGCAAATTCGCAATTAAAATGTTTGCATGGACTCGTACGAGATGTTAAGCTCTCCGGTAAGCTCTCGAATAATCATTCGTCTCTTTGAACGAACAAGTGTGATCACTTTTTGCACTTTTTTATCTCTTTTTGATGTCGAATGATGTCCCGATCGTTCCTTGTCTTCAACCGACTCGTTTCCTCTTTTAAATCACTTATACCATTTGTAAACAGTCTTCAGAGTATCACATTAGCGCCATACACTGATTTAACATTTTATGAGCTTCTTTGGCACCTTTTTTGCAACTTGAAACAAAACTTATGTTAATGCGTTGTTTAAAATTCATGGACACAGTAAACTTAACCTCACTCTAGTGGCTCTGGAAGCTGACTGACCGAGTCAGAACACGTTAAAACTCGACACTGCCTGTCTCAACAGATCAGGCTATCGGACATATTAGATCAAAAGGATGCAGGGTCAACAGTTCATTCACCTTTTTTTATCAGAAATTTATATTATAAATAATTTCTACGATGCAATTTCGGTCCCCAGAACATGTTTTGTGGCATCATTGGAAATTTTCTATGGTATAAATTTATATGTTTGTAACGTGCTGCCTCCTTGCAAGCCGTTTACAAACAATTTATTAATAGAAAACAAAAAAAAAAAATGAAAAATAAAAATTTAATTTTGACAAAAATATTTCTAAGTTATTTTTAAAACAAAAAAAATACCTTTACTGTGTAACAATTATTTATTATTTCCTATCTTCAATCCATTTACTTATTTAATTAATTAAATTATCATTTCAAAATATTACAACACCTTATTCCCAATGAAAACAAACAAACATAACCCCAAAATTGAAGTTAGGTTATGTTTTGATCACATCTGTTACTCAACAGTTGATCATTGAAATATCTGTTACACATAACTTTTTATATCTGTGACTACAGTTCTTTGATTGCAAATGGACTCGTCGGAATGATCCGCGCCATGTTTAGCACATGCGCGCGTTCCCTCCAAATCGTCCCTCGTTCATCAAAGACCGTCGCCATTTTGAATCACTTACAAAGAAAAAACTAAAAACTGAATTTATAATTTAAACAAGGTCCGTTACCACAAAGTACTTCTGGAAAGGATAAAAACTCAAACTAAAACGTCATAGTGGTTGGCATTAATATTTTACTGTATCATTTTAAATTGTAAAAACACATACATTAATTATCAAATCAAATTGGCAATTTATCATCGTAATTATTGCAATCACACACTCAAACACATAAATTTATTATTAATAATTTCACCTTAGATATACAAAAACTTATATTGATAAATTATTCAAATGCAGACTTGGTTAAATTAATTTACTACTTACGATTCTTTGTTTTACAGTGCACTTTAAAGAGATAGATATGAATTTACAAAAGAGAAAAAACTTACAACACATGTGAATTTAATTTAAATAGAAAACCCCATTATTCTTTAGTTCGTCGCACTTTAGCCACGTAGATTTTGATTCACTATAGCACTTGTTATAAAATCTTTATGTAAAGATTTTGAAGCCACGCCGCGCGTGCACGCAAACTTTCAAAGTTGATAACTTTGAGACAATTTACAAACAATTTTCACACTTTCGTTATTGTGCAATATACGGCACTGTCTTTACTCCTCTTTAAACATATTTAAACGGTAGTTTTACTTTAACTACCGCAAAAAAGCACTTGTTAAAACATTTTTGCTGGACTAACCGCAAAACACGTCTGCTTTGTACTCGAATACTGTTGCAAGTGGGAAGAAGCTCAATGCTCCTTCTTCCTCGTTTTCTCTTCCGATCACGCCATGTGACGTCATAAAAACTAGAAGACCAATGAGAAGCCGTCTTTCCAGGGGACCGCAAATATGTCTCATTTCTTGTAGTCACGCTAAGTACCAACATCTCAGGACAAATTTTTTATCTCTGCACACAGGTAAATCACACATGCTACCAACATAATCTATCAAGTTTATTTCTCTCAATGTCTGAAATAGTCTTTCGATATTTATTCATCACTGTCTAAAAACTTAGTGGACCATAACTTCAAACTCTCCAATACCTTTTAAATGTTTTTCATGTTTTGACACATCATGAAACATAATTTAAATATTTAAACAAAAATGAAATTAAACATGAAGTTAATATTGTTTTTGATTTATTCATTTTATTCTGAATTATTAATTAATGTCTGCATTTCCCTTTGAATTTCTATGTTCATTAATATTATGAAATAACTAAATCTTTTAAATTAGGCTAATGTCCAAAATTTACCTTATGACCCTTTTTACGTTATACTACTATTTTGATGTTTAAAAACCCTGAAACTCACATGTATTACATGTTCGCACCCTAAAGGCCACATTTTACGTCCGATTTTGTACACATGTTAGTTTTCTAAGTCGCTCGGATGAGTTCATTAGTAAAAAAATCCAACAACCTTGAGCACTTTTTTTGACTGGAAGTATCAATTTTGTAAGATGTCTCTTCCTAGCTTGAAATCTTTTGGGGTTTTATCTAAAAAAAAGAAGTTATATACATAGTACACAAACATACAATACAGAATAACATAGTTGCGCAATTGTAAATTATTGAATATTTAAAAACTAAAATTGTTTTTCACACCTGGTAACGTGAAGCTTAATTTTAATATGAAAACATTAATCGTTCTTTAACGTGTACTTTTCCCATGGTTACGTTTTTTAACTGTTGGTTGAATATAAACATTTTGGTAGCTTATAACCTTGCATAGCGGAGCAGTCTATCTTAATTCCGTAGAATCTCTGACATCTTCATGAATAATTTGAGAATTCTTTCTCTACAAATAAACTTGTTCAAAACCGGGACTGCTAAAACTTTTGTACAGAGCTCCTTTACGCGCCACCATCTCCTTTTACGACTCGAGTAAGGAAGGGACCAGAATGCCATGTGAACCCCTTCTTTGCCACCTAAATCCTGTAAGGAAATTTCATTCTATTGCTTTTTCGTTCAGAACACCTTACTCTTGTAAGGTGTCAGAAGCCAGTGTACTGTCTCTTTGTTATTTTAGGTCTTTAATACGATTCTATTATCACAGAACATCATTTCTATTCTATGGGCAACATTCACAGTTCATTGGTTTTATTTTAATTGTCACTTTACTTTGCGTTTAATCTACGTTCTAAACGCTATCATAATTAAAAACATATAGGTTAGGGAAGTATATTTCCTTTACCAAATTGAAGGCGTTACATTCTGCGTTGTAAGATTGAGTCAGTGATTTTTATTAACTTAACCATGGCACTACAAAATTATACCCAGCTATGTTACAGCTTTTACAGCTATTATATTGAGGCTTAAGAAGACTAATATACTAAGAGACTAATCATTAACAAGTTATTATTATAAATGTTTGATGAGTGGCTTAAAGAAAGGACTTTTCTTGCCATATGAATTGCTCGAATCTACCTCGCGCTATTGGTTCCAATTTAAGAGGCCATTTTTTGGTTCTCATCTGTATTTTTCCGAAAAATAGTTTTCCATTCATTAATAAATAAAATAGCGAGTACACTGACCCAACTTTTGGAGGACTTCCAACCGCACTTTTTTATGAAATGATTTTTTTTCGTTTCGACAAAGTTATGCAATATTATCTCTAATGGTGTGTTTATGTTTCCAGAATGCTTTCAAATACTGGCTGAATCTGGGAATAAGTGGATTATATTTGGAAAGGTCTAAGTTTCTTTTAGAGGACAGTGATTTGAAGGATGCTTTACTTGGATCCAAGCCTGGATTCACTCATGACGAATATGATTTTTATCACCAAACCCGTACAACTAATGTAGCCGAACTTCCAGCGTTGTTGCAACAATTTACTGGTGCTATCGCAAATAATTCAGGGTATGTAAGATATGTACAGACAGTAAGTAGATTAAGGCCAGGCATAAAAATAACATTTGGTCCTTAAAAGGTCAGAGATTAAACAGCAGTTGTATACTGCCAAAAACGCCAGTTTTGTCGTGATATACAAAAATTTGTAACTAATCTAAAAATACTATTAGAGTTGTCCTTTATGTCTTATTTTTACTTGTAAAATATGTGCATACATCTAATTAAAGGAAACTTTATTTTTTTTAAATTATTTTATTTTTGGGATTACTAGGTTTTATTATTTTAATTTTATTTTGGAGTCTAATAGGCACAACTAAAAACATTTGTGTATTTTGTATAAATAACGAACATTTCAAACGAATATTTTAATAAATAGCTCATTTACTTCATCAGCAAAATTTACGTTTGTTTCCTGAACTTGTCTGAACAACGTATCTTCACTAACTGGTGGAAACACATTGCCGTTTATATAATATATTGCAGTTTTTTTTAAAAAGAGGTGTTCGGTTTTGTGTTTGTGGGACAAAATACGAACAAAATTCTTCTGCAGCCTAATTATTGGCTTTAATGTTGTATCGCAAGTCCCTCCTCAAATTGCGAGACCAGTGCAAAGTAGATAATTTTCAATACGTTCACGTTACATACGTATCTAAAGCATGTACAAAATAGCCTGATATATTTTTTAAATAGGTTGTGTGTTTCTTCCAAGTAAGCTTGGAATCGACAAACAGTCCCAAATACTGAATTTCTTGAACTTATTCAACCGGGGGGGGGGGGGGGGAAAATTATTTAGCTGTTATTTTAACTAAACTATAGCAGAAATAGAAAATTTTAATTTATTAAAATTTATTTCAATTTATGCTTAAATGTGTGGCAGTCAACCTGTTAATACTAAAAATAATATAATTATATTCTATAAATTCTGATAATAATAAACGATATTTCTGCCAAGATGCAGATTGATGAAGGCTTTAGATAAGTGATAACAACCAATTGATAACATTGTCCGTGATCACAATATACGATGACTACAGTAGTAAAAAACATTAATAAAAAGATGTATGAAATAGACAAAGTTATGTTTTTTCTATTAATGCAATGCAATTAATTTTGACTTTACATCTTTTTGTTTTATTTGGAAAAAATAATTCAGAACACATAACACCCCGAATTAAAATTTAAAAAAGTAACACTAGAAAAATACACAAATAATAATTCTGTTAGACTACCTAACGGGTCAATCTAGTAAGAAATGTTAGATCAATGTAAGTTCTCTAAATTAGTATGTATCTCATTGGTATTTTTTTTGTTTAGGATTGTATTTTTTGACGATGTGTTGAGCCCTCGCAATCGCTCTGTTGGCAATCTTGTACTTAACTCACAATTGTTGAAGTCTAACTTTGATGCGACAAGTTTGAACCGAACCATTACTTCCCGTTTAACCGGCAACAGCTGGCCTTCATGGCAGGTAAATATATATATTGTACATTTCATGATGAATACATTTGTTTGTATATTGGTTGGTGGGAAGTTTTCGGGCAATTGTGTCAAGAAGTCAAAGTCAAGATTTTAACACCAAAAAATATATATTTTATGATGCTGTCAATTGACGCCAGTACAAAAGGGTTTTATTTAAAGAAATTAAATATTTTTAAGAATTTTGAAAAATTAAGTTTTGCAATGTTAAATTCGTTAGAAAATGTTTTAAAATAGTTAAATATATATTTAAAAAAATGTTGGTTCCGACTAGCCAAAATTTTAAAGTTGCAAATAATATAAAAAGCTTGTAATTATTACAAATTATATAAATTGTGTTTCAAGTAATCAACTGTTAATTATTATCCATAAAAATGTAATTATATTCCAATTGAAATCTTAAAAAATAAAATAAGTTAAATTCATAACCTCAAAAAAATGCTTATTGTTTGTAAACAATCCTCCGTAACAGAAGCTATTTTTCATATAACACATTCCAATTTTCATATTCCTACAAACCACCTGTAACATACCGACCCAGTTGTCAACAGAACAGCCCACCAGACCTATGATTGTGACGTCACATAGTCTACCGTACCATCCCGCTAAAATCCTATCTGCATTGTTAAACGTGATTAACCAATATTATTATTTATAGAAATGATTAAATTTAGAGTTTCAAAGGTTCGATTACTGTACAAGTATTTTGGGACTTGAACTATGGATGCAAAACAAAAGGAAATCGACTATGGAAGCAAAACAAAAAGAAATCGACTCACATGATGACTAACCTTGAATTTAATGAACCATACTTTTAGACATACCGGTACTTAAGCTTATGAACATAATATTCAAATAAGAAAGAAGTTTTTTAACTTAAATACTAAATTTACATTTATAAAAAATAAAAGAAGCAGACAGTGTATAGATTTCTAAATATGACAACAACCAATACTTGCAAGCTTTCTTTGTCATGCTGTTTTGAGTTTCGTTAATCGTACGCCACCTTTGCACTGTTTATTACTTTTCACTTTAAAATTGTCACTTTGTAAAATATTTATAAATCCCAGTTTCTTTTACTCGATTGATATACACACTGGTATCCAGTTCACACCACCAATTTTACTTTCTTCAAAATTGAAACGCACAACTTTTCTAAACGTAGTTTGCCTGTAGACTAGTCCTCTCATAAATTTTGTTTTTAATTGATAGAAAATTAATTCTTTTTACAAAAAATCACTGAAAAAAACAAGTAATTTGTCAGGGTTGTTGGTAAATACCAGCAACCAATAAGAACTTACTAAGAAAATTATTAATAATAATTTTAAAAAATTAAATGAAATAAATAAATCTCAGTAAAGATCGATTCATATTAATAATGAGATAAATTACAAATGTGTTAATGTTTTAAAGCATTCATTTAATATCACTGTTGAAAAGGAGTAGATTCAAGATAAGACTAATGGTGTTGATATTTATAATAGTTGTTGTTACATTTTCTACTAACTATTAAGGAATTTTAATATTATAAATTTGTTCTGTTAATGTATGTTTTATTTGAGGATGGCCAACTCAAATTTCAACTTTTAATTGTTTTATAATTTGCATCTTATTAAACTATTTACTGTGTAGAAGTTATTTGAAAATTTTAATAATATAACAAACAATATCGTAACTGAAGCTCTGTAATTATTTCAACCTAGTTTCATTTGTCGCTAGCCCATTTGCAGAGCAAAATATGATTCATGAGTTGAATCTGGTGTAAGCCCCCTAATTTGAAACTTAGCCTTGAAGTCATTTTACAAGGTCAGACACATTATATAATGGAAATGCAAATGGTCTCACATGGTTAAATTACATAAAATCAATACATCTTACTTGGTGAAAACACTAAAAACAAAGTAACCTTACACATTCTATTTGAAAACAATCTCCATCTCAACACACCTTTTTGCGAGTCTGTACAAGAACTGAACTCACCAAGCGTTTTTTAGGCACTAAAACCTTTACATCCGCCTAGATCGTTTCTCGAAGTTTCCAGAATGTTTGAGAAGCTTGTCTGCTAGTAAGACTGTCCGTATGTGCATCCTGTTCTTTTAAAAGCGTGTATTATTTAAAATTTTGTACTTATCACTTCAACTGTCCTTTTCTATTAAATATATTTAGACTGTCTGCTTAACAACTATGACTTAATTTGAAATTAACTGTCTGCTTTACATATACTATTTATTAATTTATTTCTCTGTGATGACCATTGATAACAAATAGTAAAATTAAAAATAATAATAATATTAATATTTTATTGATTTATACGCATTCGAAGAGTTGCAAATGTTACAGTTTTTGGGATATTTTTTTGGAAACGTTGCTCAAAATCCCATTCACATTTCCAAAAGTACTGGAAATGCAATTTGGAAACAGCTGTGGTATTAGGGGCTAAGTTGATCAAAACATGTTTTCCATTATGTACTAAAGAATAATACTGTGTTTGGCGGAACCCAGTAATACTGTGTTCCTGTCATGGTTATTACAGTTTATAAAGAAATTTGCAGTTGAATTGAGAAATGAATGACCACGATACTAGTAACATTGTATTTTTTTTTTTTTTTGTTACAGTTGTGTTCAGAAGACGGCAAACAAAACCAAACGTTAAATTTGTTGTCCTTACTTCTCCCCGGAACTCCTGTTATAAATTCTGGACAGGAGTTGGGTCTGGAAAATAATCAGGTCTTCCCTTGGTTTAATCACACAGGTAAGCTTAATTTTACTTTTAGTGTTATAACTAGCTGACACGTGTAAATATTCCGCAGTTCAGGAGTTTACTTACCTGATTTAATTCACTTAGTTATGTTCATGTATATACGTTGGTTTATAACGCTTTAAGTTGATTTAATTTGATTGATTTGTGTTATAGATTATACTTGTATGTAGAATGTAAACATTCTAAGAGCTAACATGTTAGTTAAACAGATTGTTAATAGAGGGCGTCTAGGAATCATATGATCTTTCTTATGAAAGTTTTTTTAATGAAAACATTAATTATAAACTATTTGTCTATTTTTCGTCAATAGCGGGGAACATAAGCTTTAAAATGATGTTTGAATCGTTAATTTAGATGAAGATTTAAGGAACATATGGCGTTGCCACAAAAAAAAAACCTTGAGAAATAATATATATGATTGGATATTCTACCATCTTATTAATGTTTTTTCTCCGTGTAGTTGGCATTGTAGGAAATAGTGTTGTTTGTTGGGGGATGAACGGATTAGTGTACATGATAAAGAAGTGAATTACTACCCATTGTGACAAATATAGCTTGCAAAAAAAAAAAAATTATTTCAAAGAATAAAAGATTGTTAGAGGAAATTTTGAATTGAATGTTCTCTTGCCTTGTAAAAACTGTGACGGGTCCATCTGTGGTGATCCGGAGAGATGGCATCTTCCTTCGGCTATCGGGCAAGAATGATTTATTTTATTTAAACCATGCTAAGTCTCTGCTGGTTTCGATCTTACTATTCCTAAATTACATTTAAGTCGAAGGAAAGAATATCAACTAACGAGTCTGTTTGCGTACGCGCTCACTTCCAGACTGTATATTACTTCTTTTGGTTCCTTTCAACCAGCGTCCCCTCCCTTTTAACTCTAAACTCTGATCTCAGCAAAATATCTGTGTAGCCAATATAGCGTGCCCAAGGTCAGTGTGGATCCATACCTAACCTATACTGTTACTTTAATTACATTATTATTATTATTATTACAATGTGGAGGGTGCCTCTTACAAAACCCTAACGGGTGTGGTTCGTAAGTTGGAAGTCACTTGCGTATGGTAATTGGGTAAGCCAATTAAACTCCGTACAGTCACTTCTTAAACCTTACACAAGTTTTAGTAACATTAAAAAATTAAATAGTTGTACGTAGAAACATAAAAAAGTAAAGGATAAAACAGGTAATAAAACAATGGAATGAGTCGAATAAAACAACCTATAAGACTTACAAGGACACAAAACTTAAACGCCCAAGGTACCGCTTACATTCCGCTTATTGGGGAATATATTCAATATTGAAAAGTAGGCCTATTCAAATTCATTTTAATAAATTTAATTTGGCAAAAAATTTAATTAAAAATCTGATCTATCTCTCACAGCGGTTGATTTATAAATTTATTTGACATTTTGAAAAATAAATTGTAAAAAATTCAATTAAAAATGAATAATTGAAAATTTCATGAATGTAAATATATAAGGTTGTATATATAGATTAGCAATATTTGTATTTTACAGCTTCTATTAATGTAAAGATATTTTATTTTAAACTCGACTAAAAATCTTTTAATTTCATAGTTAGAAATTACTAAACTCCCATTGATTGAGATATATGTGTGTTAGATTAAATGTAATTATAAGGTGCATACAAATAAGGCAAATCATCCTACGAACGTCACGACTCCAGAAAGAGTGCCAGCAAAGGTAATAAGTAAATTGTAAATTCAGGAATGGTAAAATTCAGAGAGGTAGTGTTGTAGAAAGCTGTCGGAAGTACGATGGCGATACTATTTCTTGTGGAGACTTGCTCCATCACAGCCTACCCAAAGGATAGCTAAGCCAGAAGCGGTGTGGAAGCTGAGGAGGGTGAACAGGTCGTTGCAAAACAGTCGATCGTTAGAAACAGAATATCGTTGTAGTTTTCATAACTAAATTGAACTCGCTCTCAAAATGTTTATCGAATGTTTCAGACACAACAAGCGATGTAGAAGACGTAAACACTCAGCAGAAGAACCCTGACAGCGTGTACTACAATTACAAGGTATTGATTGAGACTAGAAAGTCTCATTCTATCTTGTATGGAACTCTAGAGACTCATGTGTTCAACTCTACTTCTGGTACACCCAACGTGTTTGCGTACACAAGGTAATATTTTTAGTTGTTGCTGGTGGCTTTGCTTGTCCTAAGCTTTTAAAGAAAATCAGGGCTGGTGAAAATTAAATGTAACAAGAAGAAAGAAAAGTATTTTATACTCGGTTACATGGTTTGTTTATAAGACTACAAATTGATTGATATCTATAAAAATAAAAGGGGCGTTTATCTGTGTTTGTGTTCTGCCAGTGGGTGTGTGCACTGCCCAAAGAAATCTATGTCGTGAAAAGATCTGGCATTTTAAAAATAGATGGACACAAGTGGGCCTTTTGTTTTCAATAAAGTGAGCCATGTTTTGTGCATTCAGTGAGAAGAATTTTGACATATTTATTTCGCAACAGGAGTTTTCACTCTGGTTTATTTATGACTTATTCTCTGGTTATGTCTACATTATTGATAACTTGGCAATTAAGTATGTTTAAGGATTATTAACTACCAGGTGTCTTAAAAGTCCCAAACCCCCTCTTTAACTTTTGTGTTTGTTAAAACAAACAAATATCCTTTGGGGAACGATACTAACTTAGCCCAAAGTATCTTTTGAAGCAATCGGAAATTTTGAGTGTCCCCTAAAAATGGGGGATTTTGGGGCCGACTCAAAATTTTTAAATGGGAAGTATGGTCATGTGATCATTTCATTTTAAACGTCTATTAAAGACTAGGAAAGTGACATAAAGAAAATAAAAATCGGACCACCCAAAACAAAATGGCGGCCCTAAACGTGTTGAAATAAATCAACATAAGTTGCTAGTATCTCGAAAACGAAGAGTTTTTAGAAAAAATTTCAAGAGACAAAAACTGTTTATTTCAAAGTGCTTGACCTTAAATATTGCTTCCAAATCGATTTCGTAAATTTTAAGTTGATTCCTACATCTTAGAAAATTTTGTAAAAAATAAAATTTACGAAATCGATTTGAAAGCAATTTTTTGAAAATCGAAAATTGTATATAAGTAATGCATTCCTTGAATATTTTTAAGGCGAATGTTGATACTTCACCAGTACAAATTTGAAAAATGATATTATTTCACTAGTTTTTAAAGCTTATGTTAAATTACATATTGAATTAATCTATACATATAAATAAAATTGATGTGCCTGTCTGTGATTTCAAAATATAAGCTTTTTCTAAGCTCATATGATTATTTCACCCATTACCAAAACCTGAACACACGTTTATAAATTTTTGTCTGTCTGTTTGTTTGGCCGGGCTAATCTCCAGAATAGTTGAACCGATTTTGACGAAATTCTCATTAACATCTAGAGGACTTTTCAGAGATTATTTTAGGCTACTTTTTATTCCGAAAATATTTAAAAAAAAATCCTGTTAAAAATTAAAAAAATATAGACAAACTAAGGATTTGATGGACAAATGTCTGGGGATGTTGCAAATCTATTTCGATCTATGTCTTACATCAAGTACAGGTCATAGCTACCCCCACCACCAAACTTAGATCCAAGTGCCTCTGTTCTAATCAATCATCATTTTTGTAAAAATTGCTATTAACAAATTGTAAAAATTATGAGCAAAATTAGGGATTTTGTGGTTTGCATTGGCATAAATCAAAAGAAATTGCTAATATCTTATGCATTTATTTATGTACATTTATGTTATAAGATGTTTAAAAATTAGTAATTTTATCAAAGCCATGATTTATTGTTCCAAAATGCCAATAACAGAATTATCTAGAAAATTCCCAAGGCTTTAGAGGGAAAAAATTAGAAGAAAAACTAGGACTTGATAAATTAACTTCATTTAACATTTTTTCCAGGATTAAAAGTGGCAACCCTGGCTACTTGGTGGTTTACAACACAGCTGCAAGCAATGAGACCATCAGCTTGCAAGACTTCACCAGTGTACCAGATGAGGTCACAGTGATTGCAAGAACCGAGTTGTTGCAACCAACTCTGCATTTGAAGTAAGTACTTATACTAAAGTGTACTGGGAGTGTCAGGGAATTTTATTTTGAGCCTGTCTGTATAAAAATCTCATTAGAACGAATTTACAATTTTAATCAAACACTTTCCCTCTTATTCTTTACACTGTTTATGAAAATTCAAAGTTGGACAAGAAAAATAGAAATGTCAGACAGGAGTAACTTTTCATCAATGCAGGAGGGTTGTGGATTGCTTGGTAGGTATTGGAGCTTGGGGGATATCTCTTTCACACATCGTTGGATCGGAATAACATGGTTCTAACTAAAAAAAATTCCATTTTTTTCAGCTATTGGCGTGATAAGATTCTTTCTGAATTCCTCTTTATTTTGCACTACTCTAATTGCTCTATGTTGTCTAATAAGCCATCTGCTAGAAGTTCAAAGTTTTAACTGCAACATATGTTTATAGACATTTCCAATGAAATGGTTCTATTTGGCTGCTGTAGAATTCCATAGAATACAGATAGAACTTTGTTACTATTTTCAACAGTGAAGCGCCTATCTCAAAGAATGACACGGTTGTATCTGGCCTGTTGAACCATTTCGTTCTATCTTTTTTAAGCATACCTGAAGGTGACTCGTCCAACATGGCAAAGACCTGAAGGTGACTCGTCCAGCATGGCAAAGGTATCCCTGCCGATACGAGTGCTATGGGGGAAGGAGCTCTACTGGGTATTAACCAGTGCCTTCCACACAATGTGGTAAGATCACTGGGCATTAACCAGTGCCTTCCAGATGGAGTTGGTCTCGTAGGGGCAGTAACCTCGCTGATAGTTAGAAATTACGATTTAGGAAGGCCTCCTTTTCGCACGAGTGGGTGTTGGTGGAAAGCCCACTGGGATCACATACACCGCACCTAGCACTTATTGTGTTAATCTCTCTTATTCTGTATCTACAACCAAAGAAACTTACAGTATAATATTAAGCTAGTTTGAATGAACAGGTTGTAACATATAGAACCTTGTCTTCTAACAATTTTAAACTTTTGTTAAAGACTAGCTTCTAACCAGGCCTGCAGAATATGTCTGATCGCCTGAACAAGGTTTGGGGGAAATTGGGACTGAGCTGGGAAAATTTTGGCTGGGGAAAAATCCACAAAAAATAAGGAAAATATAAATATTTTGGGGGAAAATAGATTAGAAAAAATTGGAACAAAGGTCGGCCTAATCGGTTTGTACGATACATATACATACACACCATCACACTCACAAAGTGTGTTGTCTGCTCTCTGCTGCAAAATTCCTATTTAATTTTCACCGCACAAAATATCGTACGGCCGAGCTGCCGATACGATATTTTTGTGCCGGTTGATGAATTGCAGTTTCCTGAAGCGATAAGAATCAAATCATATTAAACCAAATTATACAACAATACTTAACATGCATAGGTATTACTGATGTTTTTCTTCTTTTTTTGTACCAAAATTCGAAATCATTCTTTTTCAGTAAAGTGCGTACAATGTGATGACTCATTTGTTTCCTTTTTCATTGCTTTGATGAGGGTGGAGGGATGAGGTATACTGTTATCTGTTATATCTCATATCTTTCGTTTCGAGTTTTCGACCTCCCGTCAGTTTCAGTTTATAAGTAGCAAGTGGTCTAGGTGGTTATTTATTACTTTGATGTTTAAATTTACATAGTAGTGATTTTTCCATCACAATCGTTTATTATTGTGATTTTTAAGAGGCAATGTAGTGAACCATCAGAGAAGTATTATATTTATAGTGTTTCGTAATATTTTCAGTAGTGACTGGTAGGTAATTCGGTAATTGAATTGGAACTAATTAAACATACTAACATTTAACTTTGTATTTACCACTTTTAAAGTATTAGGCCTACTTTTAAACATAGTAAAATAGCAATAATCAAGTTGTATTTTTTTTTGTAAACCTTTTGGGACCATCTGACAATATTTCACCATATATATTTAATTTCATCGTAGTTAATTAAGTAAAAATAATGCACTTAATATTTTTTGAAGATTTATATTGGAGTTTATAATGAATATAATAATTATTAAAACATAATGTCAATAAATATGTTGAAATAGATAAGCAAACTGTGTTAATGTCCGGAGCATATGTAGTGAATAGCGATCAATTTTGGGGAAATTTTTAGTGAAAAAAAGTGTGTTCTGGGGAAATTTTGTGTGCTAAAACATTTTCTGCATCCCTGCTTCTAACTGTAAAACAAGCAATAATAATATCTAAACAAACTAATCATACAATATAAAAAAATATATCCATATTTACAGTGCGATTACTATGTTAACTCTAAAATTTCAAGTTGATATTAAAACAAATGCAAGTTCTATGAAAAAACAAAACTTCAAACTCATTTTCCTCAAAACTAGGGTCTGGTCAGTTAGAACCTTGTCATTCTAACCTAACGACATGGCAAATTGGAAACTTCAAGTTAGTTATCAATATTGTTTTTGTAGTCAACGAGAAGAAATATAATCAGCATTTGGATGGTTGGTTTAAAACACTTGTTTTGGACGGCAGAGAAATGTTTTAATTGTAGGTTCTTGACACCCTGAATAATTATATTGTTCAAGATTGTGCGCTAGTTATCCCTGACATAAAATAATTTGATAACGTTTTTTAAATGTTTACTTGACTATAAAATATTAATTTGTCTTTAATTTTGTTACAGAAGCAAGATAGAGAGCAATGCAGTAACTCTGCCAGGATATTCTTTGGCAGTTTTCAGCTTTGTACCAGAAGCCAAAGAAACTTAAGCGATGGTCATCCGCTACTGGAGTGGCCTAGACGTAACTGCTTTTTATAATCTTCAGTAATTTAAATAACGTTGATTTTATAATAAATGACATAGTTTAGTTTTTTTAATTGAGAAATACGTATTTGTGTAAAAAGAGCGCTAAGCGACACCTTTTTGCTCTAGAGAAAAATTTAGTGCACGAGGCGTCGCCGAGTGGAAATTTCTCTAATGCAAAAAAGTCACTTTGCTTCTGAATTGCACATTAGATTTTTTCCTACAGTTGGTGAGAAAGTAGTTCTTTCATCTTTCAAGTTTTGAACTTGTATAACTGATTCAAGAACATTGAACTCGACCTAGATGCTAAAGAGTTGGTACCGGCATTCATATTTTAGCTTTATTATATCCGGTATTAAGTTCAGTGTAACATTGTGTGGCTACAGTTTGAGGTTAGAAATACTGCATCAATTACATACTGTTATGATTGGTATAAAGAGTGCTTTTTTAGCAACTGTAGGAAAAATAAATTTTCATTCCATTGGGAGTTTAATTTCATTCTAGATTAGGCTGAATAAATATGTTATATGCAGTTTGTGTCTTCTCTTTGTTTAATAATCCCAATACATCCCAACTCCTAGTAGCACAGTTGTCTAAAATGTCTAAGTTTTATCCTTATCCTCTCTTTAAGTAGTCTGAGCTCGACATAGCCATCGTGTCATTCTGCTCTACTCTCAGACGGAGTCTGACCACGAAGCCAGTATGTTTTGTAACCTGGTGTAGAACATGTGTTTTCGGTCTAATAAGGTTTGTTACATCAGTGATGTAGACAGGTGAAACAATTTTGACTGCAGAATATTTTTAATTTCTCCTCGTTCGACAGTCTTGTACAATAAGGAGAAAAAGCTTTGTCTGTTTTGTTTCAGATATTGTGGTATTTTTTTATTACTAAACGGTCATTTTGTAGTATTGTATTATGCAATTACTTGTTTTTTAGAATTAATGTTTTTTTTGTGTAATGGAGTGTGTGTCATGTTTTATAAATAAATAGTCTAGTTAATGGTTTTGCTTATTAATAACGAATTCTCACAAACATGTTTCAACGACAAAGTCGTCATCCTTAGTGATACAGGAGCTACAACTTTATAAAAGTTAAAATTTGTTAGTTGTAGCTCTTGTACCACTGAAGATGACGGCTTTGTAGTTGAAACTCATTTGATTATATGTGAGAGTTTGTGTTATTGTTATTATGCTTAGCAATCACATTTAAACTTATTTTTATTCTGAACTAGCTGACCCGGCAATGCTTCGCTATTGCATAATAATTTTGGTGAAATAAATGCGACAAATGATGGTAATTTTTACCCCCCCCCCCCCAACCCATCTAAAATTCAGAATTTTTGAAACCCTTTCTTAGCGAGTACCTATGGCCCTAGAGGAAGCTACATACCAAATTTCATTCCAATCCGTTCGTTAGTTTTGGAGAAATCGTAATTTAGTAATTTTGACCCCCCCAAACCCTCCTAAAAATTCGATTTTTTTAAAACCATTTCTTATTGAGCACGTATGGTCCTAGAGGAAGCTACATACTAAATTTCATTCCAAGCCGTTTGGTAGTTTTTGAGAAATCTTGATTTAGTAACTTTGACACCCAAAACCCCTATTAACATTTTGAATTTTTGAAACCCTTTCTTAGTGAGCATCTATAGCCTTAGAGGAAGCTACATACCAAATTTCATTACAATCCGTTTGGTAGGTTTTGAGAAATTGTGATTTAGTAACTTTGACCTCCAAAACCCCCCCTTAAAATTTTGAATTTTCGGAAACCCTTTCCTAGTGCGCATCTAGAGCCTATAAGGAGTATTAGTGCCAAATTTCATGTTTGTAGGCCTCGTGGTTTTGGAGAAACTGTGATGAGTCAATGGTATCTGGCTTTTATAAGTATAGATAAAGTGATGCTAACCACTATATCTGTGATGATAGTGGTGGTGCTAAATAATGGATTGTACACAAACAACAGCTGTTGCAGATGTCACAGTTTATAGTTGAGGTGGGGAAGCCAGCTTGAGGCTAAATGTTCAAGTCTGGATTAGTCTGTTAATAATCCTGGTCTGGAGCAGACCACACAAGGTGGACTCGCCTTCTGATAGTTAAGTTGTAAATTCGGGCTAGCAGATGAATAGATTGTTTTGCTTTAGTAAACGTTTTATTACCTTAACCTTCTAAACCACACCCATCATCCGAGGCTGTGTTAGGAAGCTCAGACAAGAGTTTAAGGACACATCCTAAAAAGGAGAGAAGCCATCGCTTGGGAACCAAAGTGCTAGCCGACAGCGAGGAGCCTGTCGCTTTAGTAACTATAGTAAGTTATGTTTACTGTAAATGGAGAATTTACAAAAATGCCTGAAAACTTTAATGTGACATATTATTATTAAAAGTTTATGTTGAGGGTAGTGTATGTATTTAAAGTTGAAAAAAAATATTAATGGTCAGGCAGGTGTAATTTGTCATCACTGGAGGAGGGTTGTGGATTGCTTGTTAGGTATTAGGAAATATCAAGTATCTCTTGCACACATGGCAAGTTGAAACCACCTATTCATTCAGAATTTATCAATATATTCAATTGTTTTTGTTGTCACTGAGAAGTAATATAAGCAGCCATTGGATGGTTAGTTAAAATCCCTGTTTTGGGTAATAGGGTAATATTAAGGATCTTTTGGTGCTTTTAATCTTTAGTATATTAAATAACATGAGATATGAATTAGCCCAGTCGGTGTAGGTTACATCTACCAGTAATTTGCAATACGGCTGAAAGTACATTAAAGTATGTAGATTAACATAAAAAAAAGTTTACCAGTCCATTGATTTCCCTAAGTCGAAAAAAAAATATTAATTTTTTTTTCGATTATCCTTAATATTTTGAGCTGAGATGAAGATAGAGAAAAATAAAAAATACCACCGTGTAGGGGAGGTATTTTTCAATAAAAAAGGTCATATGTATTTATTTCCTCCGAGCAATGGTTTGTCTGGAAAAAATTCGATAATGCAGGTATGTATTTTGCAGCAGGGGAAATCACTATAATCACCTGCATTATCGAATTTTTCCAGACAAACCATTGCTCGGAGGAAAGAAGTGCATATGGCCTTTTTCATTGAAAAATACTTACCCTACACGGTGGTATTTTTTATTTTTCTCTATTCATCCCAGCTCAAAATATTAAGGATAATCGGAAAAAAATGATAATCGATTTTTTTTCGACTTTGGGAAATCGATGGACTGGTAAACTTTTTTTATGTTAATCTACATACTTAATGTACTTATAAAAAAAATCAGCTATATTGTAAATTACTGGAACTTTTGGTCTAAAATTACCCCTACCGACTGGCCTAAATGTCCAATAAATACCTCACCAATCCAAATTTGAAAACTGAATTTCAGTAATTTCTATAGCTTTTGTAAAATGACATATTTATGATTTAAATAAACACAATGAAATTGGTAGTAGCATATTATGTATTTATTTATGTACATTAAGAATATAAAATGCTTAAAATTTTGTACTGCTATAATTTTTCGTACCAAAATTACTATAACCAAGTTACCTAGAAAAATGGTCATGCAAAGAGGGATAAATTAAAATAAAAGCTTAATAAGTTATATTCCAATTACAATATATTTTTTAAAGATTAGAAGTGGCAACCCTGGCTACTTGGTGGCTTACAATACAGTTACAAGAGACTCTGCAAGGATATTCTTTGCAGTTTTTACCTTTGTGTACTACTATAGATGAAAAAGAAACCTAATCTATGTAGGCCTGCTTTTTATAATCTTCAGTATATCAAATAACATTGGTTTTATAAATAAAATACATTAGTTTTTTTTAATAAAGATGTACCTGTTTCTGGGTAAAAAGAGCACTAAGTGACAATAATTGTTTGCTCTATAGAAATATTGAATTATAGGTTCTTGACATGTTGAATCATTATTTTGCTAAGATTGTAGTTATCTCGCTGATAAAAAAAATTGATACCTTTTTTATATATATACTTACAAAAACATGAACATAATATATTAATCTATAATTTTGTTACAGAAGCAAGATAGAGAACAATTCAGTAACTCTGCCGGGATATTCTTTGGTAGTTTTTAGCTTTGTGATAGAAACCAAAGATATGTATATACGCTAGTGGAATAGCCTAGCTATAACTGTTTTTTGCAATCTTTAGTTCATTAAATAACATTGATTTTATAATA
>JAGFPH010000438.1:335099-351006 GCA_018207615.1 Philaenus spumarius | reverse complement strand
CAGTATGATTATAATATTTGTATAATTATAATATTTCGTCGTATTATAATTACGAGAAAGGTGGATGCTCTTTAATAATGGTCGTCAACCCCAAGCGTAGACAACCCTGACAATTGCTCTCTCTCCCTCCCTCATACTCTCTTTACCCCGGTCAAGCCGTGCAGACTATGACTGCACGACGGAGCCCACTCGCAGCTGCACCACCGTCGTGTAGTCGTAGCCCTGCAAACCAGGTAAACCGACGGCCCTTGGCAGTTTTATTGCACCGTCGTGTTGTCGCTTTACCGGCTACTCCAGCGCTTCACCCAATAGCCAGTACAATTTCTTGCAGCTGAGCACTTTTACATAGATTGTCATTAAACATTACATATATGTGTTTGCCCTCTAAATTCCTCATTTTACAGTTTCTCGGACTAGTTCGTTAGCCAAAAAAAATCATACAACCGTAAGGACATTTTTGACACGAATTAACATTTTTTGGAGATTTTTCTTACTAGAATGAAACGTTTTTGAGGTTTTATGTAAACAAATAAACATAGGAGTTATTTCTGCACATTTTGCTCTTTACACGACTTTATAGCCCGTTTGGTTCCCCCAAAGTCGATCAAACGTAAAATACCGTACCCTTGAAGTACTATACAAAACGAGGTTGTCAGCTGTGAGCGAAGCAGTCTATAATCAGAGGGCGCGAAGCTAGTGTTTCCCCGGAACGACGCAGTGCGTGAGGCGGGTCTGGAGGCTGAGGTGCAAATTCTGCTAATATATTTCATACACGCAGGTAGCTATTCATCGCCTTTGTGAGTAGACCAATTTCCCAAATAGTTGAAACTTACAATAAACCTAATTTTGGAAATTCGCTCAACTCACGTCAGCGGTTCAGCTGCGTGGTCGCTAGTAATTGGCACAACTCCAATAGGCGATAGGTAGGGTACCTAAAACTAAGCAATAAGGTTCATATAAAAATGTTTTCCTTTCGTCTGACATTAAACAAAAAAATTTATGATATTTTTAGAAGTTTGTAAGTTTATGAGTTTAAATTCTGGTATACACATAGTTTATACAATTTGTTTCAGTATACCAAGATACGATAGTACTTATGTAAATATTAAAACGGCAACAGCTTAAAATTTGTTAGTCAAATACCTCGCAAGCAGTAAATTTTATAATAATTTTATTAGAGACAAAATATTTATATATTAAAATTAAAAACAAAACTTTATGTACATTGAAAACAGGCAATGTATCGTTAAAAAATCAATCGAAAATGGGTAACTGTCAAGAACTCGCGAAATTTAATAGGCCTACATTATACAGTATCAATACCTCATGCTAAAAAGCAATATTTTTATCATAAAATACTCAAAAAGTAAGTTTTACCTTGTTTAAAACTTCAACATTTTCTTTATTACTGATTAGAAATAAATAATAATAAATACAAAATATCCGACAGACGGAAAATGTTTCCGAGTTATAGCTCATCAGGTTTAGCATGGACTCTACGATGCGCTGGCGGGAGGGAAGAATATAGGCAAGTGGACCCCGTCAGCTGGAGGGGAAGGGACACTACGTTACTTACTTATATCATAGATCATGAATAATAATAAATACAAAATATCCGACAGACGGAAAATGTTTCCGAGTTATAGCTCATCAGGTTTAGCATGGACTCTACGATGCGCTGGCGGGAGGGAAGAATATAGGCAAGTGGACCCCGTCAGCTGGAGGGGAAGGGACACTACGTTACTTACTTATATCATAGATCATGAATAATAATAAATATAGTTTAAAAAAACTAAAAAAAACACGCTTTTAGAGCATATCAAACTAAAAAGTTAAAAATAATTTTTCAAATAAGCTTAAAACAATAATAAACGATAAATACTAGCATTATTGTAAAAAAAGCGTTGGGCGCTCGTTGTACGAGAAATATGGACAAAGCGCCCCACGCTTTTTGTACAATAATGCTAGTATTTATCGTTTATTATTGTTTTAAGCTTATTTGAAAAATTATTTTTAACTTTTTAGTTTGATATGCTCTAAAAGCGTGTTTTTTAGTTTTTTTAAACTATATTTATTTTTCGATTTTTAGTTCGATGTATTATAAAAGCGTGTTTTTTAGTTTTTTTAAACTATATTTATTTTTTAATTTTTAGTTTGATTAATTATTGAAAAAAAATTTGGCCGTGGACGGGATTAGAACCCACGATCGGTGAGTCTGGGGTTGACGTCAGCGACGACCCGCGCCTTAGACCGCTCGGCCAACGAACGAACTTCCGTAAGAGAGATATACTAACAGTAATAAGCCACTGGCTTTTAGTCCAAAGGAGAGTTACTTACAAACATAGAAACATACAAGTGAAGCTAATATAAGCATAGATCATGAATAATAAATAGATCTTGCATCCATACGGGGGTTGTGTGCCAGAAAAAAGGTGTTCGCGAAAATAGTACATGATCGCGCCGCGAGGTAGCGCTAGGGAGAAACCTTTGTAAGCATTGGTGTTTCCAACCAGCTTCCTTCGTTTCCCCAATAGATAGCGCCAAAAAAGTCGAATTTCCAGTGGAACAAAATATTGCATTGGATCGGAGTTCTATTAGGTTATCCAAATACAATGATATAAGCGTGTTAAAATAGACCATGCATGCATACGGGGGCTGTGTGCCGAAAAAAAGGTTGTCGGGAAAATAGTGCATGATCGCGCCGCGAGGTAGGGCTAGGGAGAAATCATTGGTAGCATTGGTGCTTCACACCACTTCCGTCGTTTCCCAATAGATAGCGCCACTATCGTCGAATTTCCAGTGGAACGAAATATTGCATTGCATCGGAGTTCTAATAGGTTATCCAAATACAATGCTTATATCAATGTTGTCGCTACAACGTAAATACTGTATAGATATAGACTTTTTGTATCTACAGTATATATAAATATAATAAGAGTTTTGTCTGTAGACTGGTGAGAATAGTGTGATGTTTCGTTTTATTTACGTTTCATACACCAAAGAATCCGAAACAAGCCTTATCTCAATTTCTGTCTGTCTGATGTCGGTAACGCTCTCGGACCGGTTTCTTGTTCACGATTAACGCTAAAACGGCTTTACTGAATGGCTTTACACATTATGCGTTTTTTAACCCTTTTGGGACCATCTGACGATATATCGTCAATTTTAAAATACGCGGAAAAGACTATCTGACGAAATATCGTCAAATTATTGTAGGATACTGTATTGCAATGCGTAAAAGACCGTTTGACGATATTTTGTAATTTGCGAAAAATTTAATTTCACCGTAATTAAATAAATAAATAAATGCAATGAAATTATTATTTTTGAAGACTAATGATGTCATTTATAATACAATAATATAGTAATAATTATTAAAACATAATGTGAATAAATTAATGTTAATAATAAATTAACAAACTGTGTTAATGTTCTGCGCAGATGTGTCGATCAGCTGTCTCTAGGCTTGAGATTGTTTTGTTTCAGTACTGTACTTATCTTTATGAAATTTTCAGGATTAATAGGAAACATAATAAAAATGATAAATATCAAGTTTCCCCAAGGTAAAATTTTTGTTTGTTTTGAAAATAGGAAAATTTGAATACGCAAGTTACATGTTTCTCTAATTTTGGTGTTTTAAAATAAAAATATAAATTATTTCAACTTATATGTTCATTTATTAAAATGTCCATTTTATATCTTATAAAAAAAAATTCTGATCCTTTGTCAAATTAATCGGAGCATTCGTTTCAGCTTCTCTTTTCATGAAGTGGTAAACATTAGCAACGGTTTTGGCTGTGAATAACTTTTCTACCCCCTAACTTTGATTTGACACTGTCTTCCATTAAATCTAATTATACAAATATAAACAATAAAAAATAAACAACAGTAAACAACGCTAAAAAAACAATAATAAACAGCGATAGTTAAATAATAAATAGATTCGTGCACGGACAGTAATGTTATTGGAAACCCGTACAAGGGCTTCCAGACCGAAGTGTTACGTATCGACTGAGATTTCTGACCCCCCACCACTCGAATTAACTCCGAGTCTACTGCGCATCTCGAGGTCACTGTCCATGCTAGAAATTCTCTACTATTCTTAAGCTTAATTACTTACTTTATTTCCGTCACGTGACTTTCTTCTCTCTTTTATATGACGCGTTTCGGGGATTTACTCCATCATCAGATGCTTGCCACTCTTGCGAGGTCTTACTAACAAACGTCACCGCATGGGTACCTGACCTTGTAACGACAGTTGTCCTTGGACCACCATACGGGAAGAAAGTTTTTTAACATATACTCAGTGTTTGTGTCTGTGTGTTTTACTGTAATGATTGACGACCTCGCAAGAGTGACAAGCATCTGATGATGGCGTAAATCTCCGAAACGCGTCATATAAAAGAGAGAAGAAAGTCACGTGACGGAAATAAAGTAAGTAATTAAGCCTCATTATATTACGTTGACTTGGATACCAAAGAAACATGAAACTCTACTATACGTCTTATGAACATATGCTCTTATGCTTAATTTTACGTCTCCTACCCATTCACCCTGTGTTAGGATAAACTATTGGCTCCGCCCCTGCGCCCTTCCTTCAAATACACCGGCGGGTACCCATGGCGAAGCAAATGCAAACAGATTATTGTATACTCTGATATGTTCACGAAAATTATGATGGAGCGGTGACCTATTCACAGCTAATGTAAGACAGAGCTCGAAATAGACACGGCCAACCCCGATAGTTCGAATTGCGGCAGGCGTTGTATGTTCACCATTAATTAATCAATAATCAATATTTCAAACAAATTTTGATATTACCAACTAAAGGAAACAGTATAATATGTAACCCCAAATGTTTGTATTATAATACACTAGGCCTAAGCCTTTTGATAAAGCGCGTAACATAAAAATACACTAATTCCACACACATTCACTAACACTGCCTCAGATAAAAGAAACACAATAGATCCTAATAATAACAATTAATTATTTATTTATTAAAAAACACTTCATGAAGAATAATACAAGTTAATATCAGACGTTAGATATCACTTGTTTACGAAACAAATCTTGACGGTAGACAAGGCGGCCATCTTGCGTTACCATGACAACACACAACAGGTCCGAGTTGAGCGCACGTAAGTGAGAATGTAGGTGGAAGATAAATAGAAAAATTCGTAAACAAATTAACTAGTAAGTAGTTCTGTGAACAGTAGACCTCGCTCGTTGAAATAACAAATGTGGTTTTGAGCTTAGGTTAAAAATAGTGTGCCAGTAAGGAAGTAAGCACAAGGTTTAGCCAGTGAAACATTATTTACAATTCCCGCGATTCCGGGATTTCTAGTTCTCGTTTTTATTTCTTTTCTTGAGCTTTAACTGCTAAAGATTTTCTTTTAGAGGCATTGTGTTTTATTTAGGTTAATAATGCGTCAGATAGCTAAAAATATCGCGTTATAGAGGGACAACATACAATTAAATATTTACATACTTAAATAACTCAAACTTAACAATGTATCATAAGTTAACTTAAGTTCCATATCATATTCCAATATTAGAAATAATGAAAACAAACGATGTTAAAACGTCGTGACAGTGATCTCAACCCATGTACCAACACTTCCCACGGTGTCCTACGGTCATTTTTTGTATGTCCTTTATCGCCGCGGGGTTTCATTTGTTTCATCTCATTTTGTAATTCAAGTAAAGCTAAGTCAAATACTTTTATGAAATTTACAATGATAATTTACAGGTATACAGTTCAATTCTTTGATTTATCCTCTACACTTTTTTATAATAATATGTCATTTTTGGGCAAATGATATATTCCTAAATTACTATTCAAAACAGGCCTAGTTTTGTTAGCAGTCTTGTAGTAGGAACATAAAAACTGGTGTTTTCAAAATAAGAAATTTGAAATTGGTAAATATTTTTATACAATTATATTTAGAACTAAATTGCGAAACTTTTTTACATTTATGAAATAAATTATTACAATCATTTTTACTACTTTTTATGTAGGCCTAAAGTTAAACATTTTCCTTTCGTTACTGAAGGTGATTGTTTCTTGAGCTAATAACTTTCTTAATTTTACTTCAATAATTTTTTTACTGGCATATATGAATTCTTTAAACCTGTATCTACAAAAAAGCTATGGAACACTTTTGAATTGGTGTTGAATAAACGTATAAAAACAAGGTTGAAATACAAAAACTTGGACGATTTTTAACAAATTCGAAGTTTACGGCCATTTTCTGAGTTTCCGTTAGAGATACGGAAAAAAAAACAAGAATACAATTTTGTTTAAAATTTAATTTTCTTTTCGCAAAATGCTATTAGTTTTTAAATTCGACTTACGGTTAAGCCACAAACTGGCTTTGGAAAAATGCTTACACTGAGAGAAACGGTCCGGCCGCCATTTTTATTTTATTTAAGGGGTTAAATTGAAAGATGGAAAAAAACCGTATATATACATGGCTCGGCCTAGGAATAAGGAACATTCATGCAAAAAATCATCAAAATCGGTCAAGGCTTTTGGCCATAAACGTGAGACAGACACACAGTCACAGACACACAGACGAAATGCCGAACGGTCGAGTTAAAACGGAGACCTCGCTTACGCTCGGTCAAAAATATTAAGACATAATACAATATCCAGCAAAGCTGACGCATCAAATAGATTAGTTAAGGTTTAGAAATTTGTACTGTTTAGAATAAGTTTATTTAGTTATACGATAGCAATATGATAATTTGTTATCAAATGTAGAAAGATGTCGCGGTATTACCTATCCTATTTTAATTTATAACCCAAACTTTTACATCCTAATAATGCTAGACAAAGATCACAAATTTTGTTAATAAATATAAACAAAAATGCAAATTCTAAAAGAGATTTAAGGAGTGATATTATATCAGAATATTTACTTATATCAAAAACATAATAATTCGACCACGCAGCTGGACCGCTGACGTGAGTTGAGCACATTTCAAAAATTAAGTTTATATGCCTATGTTTTAGGGTTTCAACCAACAATTTGGGAAATAGGTCTTTTCTCAAATGCGTTGAACAGCTGTCTATGTAGGCCAGTCGGTAGGGGTAAATTTAGACCAAAAGTTCCAGTAATTTACAATACGGCTGATTTTTTTTTACAAGTACATTAAAGTATGTAGATGAACATAAAAAAAAGTTTACCAGTCTATCGATTTCCCAAAGTCGAAAAAAAATCGATTATAATTTTTTTTTCGATTATCCTTAATATTTCGAGCTGGGATGAAGATAGAGAAAAATAAAAATACCACCGTGAACGGGAGGTATTTTTAAACAAAAAAGGTCATATGTATTTATTTCGTCCGAGCAATGGTTTGTCTGGAAAAAATTCGATAATGCAGGTATGTATTTTGCAGTAGGGGAAATCACTAAAAGGGGACATCTTATTCATTATATGAAGCTTTGGCTCATTCTAATTGGCCGAATTTTAATATATCGAATTGAAACTTGACGTAGAAGTTAAAATATATATTTTAAATATTTATGCTGAGTCTCAGCTTGTTATCTTGAAAATGACCCGATCTAGGAGTCGATTTCGATTATCGATTTTAGGAGTACCAGACCCACGAACTAATTTAAATCTATTCCAATTTCGTCAATTTTGGAATATCAACATCAAATTTGTTTTACAAGTTGAGTACACCAGTATAAATATTCTTAGTAAGTATGGACGATTTTTGTCATGCTATTTTTAAAAACGAGGCGCTTGAAAATAGTCTTCTGTTTTACCTATCTCGTTTTAACTATAACACCTTCGGATTCAACGACTCCATTTTCGACATTTTTGAACATAAAATTGGTACATAAGTTAAAAACACAATTGTTTTTTGCTATACTTATTTTAAAAACTATATTTAAAAAATTTACTAATCTGCAGCCGATAAACTCGAGCGTTTTTATGAAAAATCTAAAAAGATCTAAAATTATACTTTTTTAAGTTACTTGTGCTTTGAAAAGTAAATAATAAAAAGGTTTATACTCCTTGATCTTGTTTGAATCTATATATTTAACTTGTAAAAAAACTTTTAGGTTGATATTTTAAAAAGTTTCTAAACTGGAGCTGTTTAAAATGAATTGGTGGGTCCGGTACTCCTAAAATCGATAATCGAAATCGACTCCTAGATCGGGTCATTTTCAAGATAACAAGCTGAGACTCAGCATAAATGTTTAAAATATATATTTTAACTCCTACGTCAAGTTTCAATTCGATATATTAAAATTCTGCCAATTTAGAGTGAGCCAACGCTTTATACATAAATAAGATGTCCCCTTTTAGTGATTTCCCCTGCTGCAAAATACATACCTGCATTATCTAATTTTTTTCAGACAAACTATTGCTCGGACGAAATAAATACATATGCCCTATTTTGTTTAAAAATACCTCCCCTACACGGTGGTATTTTTATTTTTCTCTATCTTCATCCCAGCTCGAAATATTAAGGATAATCGAAAAAAAAAAAAATAAAATCGATTTTGTTTTCGACTTTGGGAAATCGATAGACTGGTAAACCTTTTTTATGTTAATCAACATACTTTAAGGAACTTATAAAAAAAATCAGCCGTATTGCAAATTACTGGTAGTTGTAACCTATACCGACTGGGCTAATAACATTAAACAACTAAATAAAGGGTATGTTTATTTAGCAGAAGTATTCGTTGCCATGGTAACTATAAATAGATACAACATTAGGCTTACCTCTAATAAAATACAGTTTAAAATAAAACAGATGATTATTGTAATGACATTGAAAACATTTGCATCAGCTGTGCTTTGTATTGTTTAAAATGGACAAATTTCACTTTTTAATTTAATAAAAGGACGTAGAAAACGAATTTTCCCAGACTGGTGACCATTTCCAATCGATTTCTCGTGGCCAAAAGCCCCATATAAAATCAAAAAATCAAAAATCCTTTGACGGAGATTCCAGATCCATTTAGCAGACAGACAATTATCTCTCGCTTTAGAAGATAAGATTGTGTAATTTTATATATTGTTTCTAATATGGACAATTTCAAGAAAAAATATTGCATCCTATCGCAATATTGGATCTTTGAAAAATTAGAGCTTTGTTAAATGCAAAGCGGAAGCTGTCGGAATTACTTTATTTTTGGGCTTAAATTATACCTGTCGGCCTATTTAGGTCTTATGGGGCAAAATCCGACAGACTCTTGACACTACGATACTTGTCTACTGGGGTTGGACCGGTTGGGGATGAAAGAGAAAGTTGTTTGTGTGTGTTGGCGAGAGAGACAGATATATTCACCGCTCGGCAGCCTGCAAAAAGACTGGTGGCGCTCGGAGTGAATTCTCGGTAAACTACCAACTAGTGTTCCCTTTTATTAAGTCCACAAGGTTTCGCTTCTTATAATGTTAAGTATTCATTCCTATAGACGACAATTTGGGACTTCTTTTTTTTTTTTTAGGGGACGCCATTCTTGTACTTGCGGGGATACAAACACATGCAGTTACTCCACTGAAAACATTATTAAATGAATATAGGCATATTTTTTGCAGACCGCGTTGTCGCATGTTAGAAGCATGCAGCAGTTCATGAATTGCTTTGATTGCAGTTGGCAGTTGATTACACTGACTGGGCTAATGTGTACGCAATATATTAGTAGAATTTGTTTGCGCCTAGTGGCCTCGCGAGTTTGCACCACTTGGCTTCGAACCGGGTACTTTTATGGTATTTTATTTTTTGATCGAATTTGGGGGAACCAAGCGAGCTATAAGGTCGAGTAAAAAACTAAATGTGCAGAATAACATCCTACATTTATATTTGTAGAAAAATTCTAAAAAATTTCATTATCGTAGTAAAATTCTCAAAAAATATAAAGCCAATATCTAGAGTGTTTAACCATTTTAAAGCTCTACAAGATGGATATGTTTTACTGGTGAGGGTCAAACGAATTCGTAGTTTACAAATTCCGATGCAACGGTAGATGCATTAAGTATTAAAGATGATAAGAGGAATGTTGTATATCTTAAGTGGGGTTTATTGTTGACAGCAGCTGGCTCAATAGTTATTTCACTCGACCAGGCGCATGCGTTATATATTTTGATGCTCACGTACGTACACTTGGTGTTACATCAACTCCTACAAAAGCGAGTGTACGAGCGTACGTACATGAGTAACATATAATATAACAGCTGATTTCACTCATCATCATTCTGTAAACCCAGTGTAGATTATAGTTTGGGGTTGTTTACAACTTCAATCATTATAATTTCTTGTCAAGTTGATTTTTTTTTTAAATATGAGTTATAGAACAATGAATACTATAATATACGTTATAATATTTGCTTTGAAGTTATAAACTGTTTATAAATACAGCCTTTTATCATCAATATATTTGTTTATACAATTTTAAAGAAGAAATAAGCCTACCTATTCGTTTAACAGCTGATTTCACCCATCATTTGTAATACTTAAACAAACCCAGTGTAGATTATAGTTTGGGGTTATGTTTAGGTAGGCCTAGATAAGTAGGCCTTAATGTTGTTTGTAAATAGTTTGTTTTTACTTTCCTTACCCTATACTAGGTAAGGTAAGTATTGCGATCGACCCAAAAATTCGATGTCGAGTTTTCATAATATCTTTACGTTTCAAGGCCCCCTGAGTCCAAAAAATGCATTTTTGGCAATTGGTCTGTCTGTGTGTCTGTGTGTCTGTGTGTGTGTGTGTGTGTGTGTGTCCGGAGTGCACAGGGCAAACGGCTGGACGGATCAAGCTGAAATTTACAGGATATCTTCAAACACGTAAACAATTTAACCCATGCAAATTTGAAGCAAATCGGAGTTGGTGTCTTACCGTGGGACCAGTTTTTAGCACATTTTTGGTATTTACTCCAAAACCCCTCTAACGATTTTGATTAAACTTTGCTAACATACTCTACTCAGACCCCCTTAACACGCTATGTACGCTATATACCCTTAAAAATTCGTTGAAAAAAGTTATTACAAAAACGCAAGTTATTTTGTTTGTATCTCCGAAATGGGTGGTCCTATCGACTTGAAAATGGTCTCATTCGATTCAGCGTCCAAAAGAATGTCAAAAAAGATACCTCACTCAACTTTTTCCATTTTTTCAAAAATTGACCCCAAAAACGCCCTTTTTGGGGGCAAAAATGACTTTTCTTAAACTAGCCGTGTTTGGTATCGACCTTGACATTTTTGGGGGTGAGAAATCGATTGAGACCAAAATCAGGTCCGTGGGATTAACCGTTTTGAAGTTAGTACCGCTTTCTTCGAAACGGATACTCCTATTAACTCGAAAATGGTATCATCAATCTCTCGCTCGAAAAATTTGGTAATTGATACAGCATATATTTTGGTAAGGAAAGTTGTGTGATGTGCACACCAGATGTTTTAAATGATGTATTTCTAATGTTTGATGTGTATCTAATTAATCAGCCTGTGTTTTACTATACAGTACTAGTTTTACAATACATTTCAGTTTTCATAAAGTCTTTGACAGTAGTTATATTTCACTTTGCTTTAATATTACTAACCTACACTAAGTTGACAAAACACAACTTTAGTTGGAACACTAGTAAGCCCCGTGGAAAATCACAGGCAGATTAATTAGATACACATCAGAAGTACTATTTTAAATACAACGAACTTTATCTAGGACTACCTAACTGAAATAATTATATGAGGGGAATTTTTTACTCGGTAAATGAGTGCAATTATAAGTTTGCTAACTGCAGGCCTATTTGTTAAAACGTGTTATTTACATAATATATTATTATACACTAAGAAAAATACAAATATAATTTTTAATTGATTTTAATTTCATATATTGACGTATCAAATACAGTAGTTTAAAAGTTTTTAATATTATAAAATACGGTAGTCAAATGTTGTAAAATTTAGTAAACAACTGTAGTAGGCCTATTTGTAAAAATTTTGTATCTTTATACATAATTATATATCAAAATAAAAATACTATCGTTTAATTGCTTTTTATTTCACATTGATATATCAGATGATTTAGAAGTTATTAATATTATAACGAAAAAATTAATAATGGAATAGGTTTATATGTTGTACAAAGGATGTACGAATGTTTCCGAAGTTAAACGAATGGGTATCTCGTCTTTAAATTTGTTTAAATGAATTATATTGATGATAAAAAGTTGTATTTATATTAAGTAGTGTATAATCTCAAAGCAAATTTCATAATGTAATATAGCCTACATTAGTTCTATAACTCATATTTGAAAAATTAAACTTCACAAGACATTGTATTTTTATTGATTGAAGTTGTAAACATAACCCCAAAGTATAATCTACGTTAGGTTTTGTTTAAGTATTACAGGTGTTGGGTGAAATCAGCTGTTATATTTTGTCTAATTGTACGTACTTCGCTTTTATAAGGAGTTGATAGTTTGCCACGTCGAATAACGGTAATCAATATCACACTCTAATAATGCTAAGCGTTACCACGACAACCAAACATTACAAAGTGACGAATCCATGGATACAGGAAATTGTATAATTTAAAATCAATCTTATATCTCGGCCAACAGAAACATGTCTAACAAAATCGAACCTTGTACCGTGCAAACTATTAATCTGGCCCATCTGGTGTCGCCCAGTCGTGAGATAAAACGGGCTTGGCAGTTCCCGAACATAATCGAATGGAGGCGAACCGTAACGAAGCCACCTCCGGCCGAGCCTAAGAGTAAGAAACTGGTGTACTTTCGGAGATTCGTGAGAGCTACCAAATTGGGAGTATTCTGTGAAGCGGTGCGCCTAGCACATGCGCAGGGCGTGTGGTCCGGTGGTGACGAGACTGAAGCTATTTACGGGCGCATTTATATGGGAATAAATTACGCGATGGAACACAGAGATCAGGTCACTGTGGATAATCTGCATGCGAAGGTTTATTCTATGGGTGTAAGTTTTCGTCAGTCAATTTGTATTAGTTTTAACATTGGGTGAAGTGAATAAAAGCTAGAACTTGCTAAGTCTAAGGTTTTTTGAAGCAAATGCTAAGATGTAAGTGATTAAAATTAGTTAGACTTGTCTAGCCTTAGATCGAGCTAGGGTTTTCCGGGAGGCCTAGCAAATGCTTAGAAACGAAGTGAATAAAGAGAGGCTTCTAGCTTCAGAGGTAAGAACTATATTAGGAAATTCCTAGCCTGGTGCAAGGCATGCTAGCTTTTTAGTCAGCCGTTGTTTGTCCTCCGACATGGCGGCATTTATGCAGATGCGTCAACGTAAAGCGGCCCATACACTACACATGCATTGCACGCCGTGCAATGGCACGCCGTGCTTGGCTTGGCACGCCGTGCGCCACACACTGAAAATTCAGTCTGCTCCGTGACGTGCTAGAAGTCGGTTGTCACTGTGATTGAGATGCCCGTTTTGAGAGTTTTTGCCGCTACCGAACGAAATATAACCTCAAAAGACGTTTCACTCTCAGCACGTGGCGCGGGACTGGCCCACACACTAGCCGGTTGGCACGGCGGCGGATGGCACGGCGTGCCGAAAATCAAACTCGTCTTGATTGCCATCGTGTCATGCATTGCACGGCGTGCTTAGCACGGAGACCTCCACACACTGGCAGGTTTCGTCCGTTTTTGGCACGTCGTGCTTGCACGGCGTGCAATGCATGTGTAGTGTATGGGCCGGTTAAGACCTATCCCAAACAAAGGGATGTGTCCTCTCGTAATTGTAAATAATTATTAAGATTTCAAAGTGAAAGTGTTCCAACAACAATTAACGAAATAAATGAAGCTAAAATTGTTTGGCAACGACGTTTTCGTACGCCAACTGTGATAGGAGCTCGGGATTGCACACACATCCAAATTAAAAAACCACCCCTCCATGGCGATGAATATGTCAATAGAAAAGTGTTTACCAGCATAAATGTTCAGGCTACAGATGATAGAAATGAAAAGTTTAGAAGCGTGTGTGCAGAATAGCCAGGGAGCGTTCACGATGCTAGGATTTGGCGTAGGAGCTTGTGATGTCACGTTTTGATGGAAGTGCTAGTATACTTGGTGATTCAGGTTATGGAATTTCACCATGGTTGATTGCACCATTTACCAACAAACAATGCTGCAGAAAGAAACTTCAATTTTAATGACGCTAAGGAAGAGTAATCGTCGAAAGATGTTTCGGTCAACTAAAAAGAAGATTTCCAATTTTTGCGAACTGTGTCCGTTTGTCTTTGGAAAAAATTCCAAACATTTTTGTCTGTTGTGCTGTTCTCCACAACATTGGAGAACCACAACATGTCCCTAGATAGTTCTAACCTTAGCTCGCGCTACCCCTAGCATTTGCTTAATTTTTCCCGGACATATCTAACTTTGCCTTAGCTTGTTCTACCTCAAGCTAGAATTCGTTTATTCACTCCGTTTTTAGAGATTGCTAGATCTAAGGAGTAGTTCCTAAACCCTAGAAACTCCGTTTTATTCACTTCACCAATTGTCTTAGTTAGTTTTGTAGATTTATCCGTTTGTGTTTGTGCTCTGTATTTGATCTTAGTTCTATTTTGGCATAAATACAGTGAAGTGTAAAAGTCTAATTCTATGAACCAATAAGGGAGATTTCTGCGTGCTAGTACAAAATTGTGAAAAAGGGACAATTTAATCTAACCTTGTTTTTTGGGCAGAATGTTTTACGTACGTACACAAAAAGGATAACTTACCTAAAATTCTACCCAAAACTTTCAAACTGTAACTACATGTCTGCATAACTCCATGCAAGTGTAGATATGGGTGACATATTTTTAGCGAATTTCGATAGGAAAGATGATCTATTGCTGTGACCAGTACGGTGAGACCTAAGGTTGTGAGTAGTAAATGAGCACTGATCATGGTCCCCAGAACACGTTTTGGGGAATCATTAAAAATGTTATATATATATATATACGCGTATGCATTCATATTTATGTGTGTATATATGTATTGGCCCTTTAATGGCAGCATTTTAAGTCACATTTTGTCCAAATTTGGTACTCACGTTGGTTGTTTAAGTCGCTCGGACTAGTACGTTTGCCGAAAAATCCAATAACGGATAGCACGTTTTTTGACAGGAAGTAACTATTTTTTTAGATTTTCGTACCAGATTGAAACCTTTTTAGGTTTTTAACTTAAAAAATAAATGCAGGATATTAGTCTGCACATTTTGGTTTTTTATAGCTCGCTTGATTTCCCCAAGATCTATCAAAACGTAAAATACCATAAAAGTACCCGGTTAAAACGTACGTGCGGTATTTTACCGTGGGCATCTTCTGATCCGAGGCCGTCGGCCGTGTTTGTACGATGCGAACGAAGCGAAGTAGTCCATAACCCGTGGCTGTAAGGTCGAGGTGTAAACTCGCAAAGCGAGTGGAATGAAGCAGTGCGTGAGCCAGGGCTGGAGGCTGAAGTAAAAACAAACTATAGGCCTACTAATAAACTCAGCGCTTTTGTGAGGAGACCAATTACCCAATTATTTCGTTGACAAACTATAACACATAAATTTAATTTTGGAAATTAGCTCTACTCACGTTAGCTGTTTGGCTGGTGCGTGATCAAATTATTAAATTTGCGTTTAATAAACAGCAGTTTGTTAACTGTATCGTTTGATCGACCAATATACCGAACCAAGGCCGTAGCACAGATCATGAATAATAAATAGATCTTGCATCCATACGGCAACAGTGTGGCGAAAATTAGGTTGTCGGGAAAATAGTGCATGATCGCGCCGCGAGGTAGCGCTAGGGAGAAATCATTGGTAGCATTGGTGTTTCACACAGCTCCCGTCGTTTCTCCAATAGATAGCGCCAATATCGTCGAATTTCCAGTGGAACGAAATATTGCATTGGATCGGAGTTCTATTAGGTTATCCAAATACAATTG
>JAGFPH010000438.1:310336-320762 GCA_018207615.1 Philaenus spumarius | reverse complement strand
CTCTCCCAATAAGAAGTGCTATGTAGTATATTCGCGTTGCGTACATACATATATATATATATATATATAATACATACTATATCTCGAGTGGTAACGGTCGCGAATTCAATGCTTTTTCCCCAAGCAAAAAGTGCCCAACGCCGCTAAAGAAGTTTTCACTTCAAAAACTTCTTAAGCAATTTTATAATGATTGAAGTTGTAAACAAAATCCTAAAGTATAATCTTCGCTGGGTTTTGTTTAAGTAGTAAAGATGTTGGGTGAAATCAGCTGTTATATTATATGTTACTCACGTACGTACGTACATATTTATGTACGTAGGGACGTACAGTAGCTTTTATAGGAGTTAACTAGTAAGTCCCTGTGAAAAATCAAAAGCGGATTAATCAGGTACACATCAGGAATATATCATTAAAAAAAAAAAAAAAAAAAAAAATACAATTTAAAAACAACATATTTTATCTAGGTCTACCTAACTGTACTAACGGGGATTTTTAACTCGGTAAATGTGTACAATTTTAAAGATTATAAAACTGTAGTCCTATTTGTTAAAAATTTGCATTTCTATAAGATAGGCTACTAGCTGGCCCGACCCGGCTTTGCACGGATAGACAAATCAAAGTTAAATTTATATTAACAAAAAATATATTATATCAATAAATATATTACACTATGTATTTCTTATGGGGATTTTTAGTAACTTTGACCCCCCAAACCTCCCCTAAAATTTAGGTTTTTTAAAAAAACTCTTTCTTAGCTAGCAACTAGGGCCCTAGATCAAGCTACATAATAAATTTCATTCCAATCCGTTCGGTGTAACTTTTTAGTAAATTTGACCCCCCAAACCCCCCTAAAATTTAGAATTTTTTAAAAACCCTTTCTTAGCGAGTACCGAGGGCCCTAGAGGAAGCTACATACCAAATTTCATTCCAATCCGTTCGATGGTTTTTTGTAGTAACTTTGACCCCCAAACCTCCCCTAAAATTTCGAATTTTTTAAACCCTTTCTTAGTACGCGTCTAGAGCTTATAAAGAGTATTAGTGCCAAATTTCATGTTTGTAGGCCTCGTGGTTTTGGAGAAACTGTGATGAGTCAATGGTATTTGGCTTTTATAAGTATAGATTAAATATTTAAAGAAAGATACAAATATTATTTTTAATTGATTTTTATTTGATATTGATAGATCAAAATGGTTTAGAAGTTATTAATATTATAATCAAGAAAATAATAATCGAATTATGTTTACAAGTTAAATTAACAGGTATCTCGTCTTTCAATTTGTATAAAAGAATATATTGATGATAAAAGGTTGTATTACTTGTAGGCCTATTTATATACCGTTTATAACCCTCAAAGCAAATATTATAACGTATTAGCATATAATAGGTTCTATAACGTATATATATAACAAAAAGAACTTCACAAGCAGTTATAATGTTTGAAGTTGTAAACATAACCCCAAAGTATAGCCTACGCTGGGTTTTTGGGTGACATCAGCTGTTGTATTATATGTTACTCACGTACACGTAGACTCGCTTTTATGGGAGTTGATGTTAAAAACAAGTTTAATAGAAAATTTAAGTTGTATATAGCCGCAGTGCCAGGCTTCGTCCGAAGTTAAAATTAAGCAACTCTTTCTAAACCTTCTTAGGAAAAGTTGTGGAAACGAAACATAATTTTACTAAACTAACGTAGACAAATAAACTTCCGAGTACTCTTTAGGGTGTCGTGAATAAACAGAATAAAACCGAACTCAGATTGTTTGTACATAGTGTAAAATAAGTTGTGACTCACCTCGATTTAATTTAAATGGATTGCTATATCAACGTAAAACCTCTACATACCTATAACGCTTTTTCTGGTGTTTAAGGGGGGGAGGGTTAAATAGCTTGTTACATATCATTAGAAAACAATAAAGCATCTATCTTGTACTTTTTTAGGATTAGGTCAGACCAATAAACTAAAAACTAACACCAATAAATAGAACAGAAACAATTTTACGTAGTTAAGTTTATTCGTTCTAAACTTTGTCTTGTTTGTGTCCAGGGTTTTAAGTAGTAGATGAAATAAAACCTGAACACAGAATCTCACGACATATACGTTTGCCAACTTCAAACGCGTTTCAACGACAATGCCGCCATCCTCAGTGGTGCACGGGCTACAGTAACCAAGCTATAACCAACCTAACAGTGTGACAACGCACCGTATAAATACAAAACTAAAGTAAAGACCTCGAAGGAATACCGTCGAGGGACGGGCTTGTGTACACCGAGACCTTGAACGCTTTAATCACCTTAGTGCGACGTTGTCATGTTCTTCCCACGCTACTAACTGAACGCGGCTGACTCAACGCATTCACAATTCTTTAAACTGTGCGCTCAAGCCTCGAGCGGTAAATACCAGGAGTGTTCGAGACTAGTAGATATGGCAACGCTGCGCGCCCATCCTATTGGCCGACACTCAACGGTATTCTTTAGTGGTCTTTAATATAGACATAGGTGGCTTAACCAGAATTGGCGTACCCTACAGGGGGCTTGTCATAAAACTAAGCTAAGGCGTTAACCACCTTATTAACTAACGTTATTCAAATAGCTTACCAATAACAATATAACTTTAACAAAATTACTAAACTAATGTTAATATTGAAGAAAACAGTATTTATTATACTGTGATGCACGGGTTACTGTAGCCCATGCATCACTGAGGATGGCGACATTGTCGTAAAAACGCGTTTAAAGTTAGTGAACGTATATGTTGTGAGATTTTGTGTTCAGGTTTTATTTTATCTGGTTACTTTCTCACAAGTCAAGCTCAATAGTTATTTATTTTAAGTAGTATTTAATTTTATGTTAAAGTATTTGTTATTATTATTTCACTCGAAGGCTTCGCTTCGCTCACCAACCCCCGTGGCAACCAATTTACTGTCGCGGCTAAGGAAATGCAAACATAATATTGTATACTCTGATATCTACGCAGAAATGACGATTGAATAGGAGACAGAGACTTTTGGTTTGTAACTTATAACGCGTTAGCTGATTTTTATTCGATTACCACAGATATTCATATTTTTTTAAAGGGTTTACATTTATTTTGATATACAGTATTTAAGTTTATATATACCGTGTATTTGTCCATATAGTGATGCACTTATTGTTATTTATACTACTGCGGTTTCGGATGACTCAAGCATCCATCCTCAGGTATCAATCTTGCGTCACCGTATTTCGCCTGTCATTTCGCCTGTAAATCAAGTAATAGCAATTAATAGGTCCACTAGTATAAATATAAAATGTTTAATGACCCCCAAAACGTGTTCTTGAGACCTTGATCGGTGCTCATTGATTACTCCCAACCTTAGGTCTCACCGTAAGAGTCACTTCAATAGGTATTCTTTCCTATGGGAATTCGCTATTAATATAATAATAAAACTCAACATTTCAAACGAAGAACTGCGTTTTTGACTTTAATTGAAGTTTGTCTAGTTATGTTCTAAAATTAGAAATTACAATGCCCACATGCTGCAGAGCAAACCAAATTGACCTTCTTATTGAAATTATAATACTTGACATTTGGCAGAACTTGAAGCATGAATTTCCTAATCGCAGTTTTGTCAACTAATTAGCAATTTTTAAGATTCTTTTTTTAACCAGTGTACACTTATTCCTTGACTTTTGATTTTCTATCAGCGTTCAGGCCCAGAAGTCGAAGGATCCCGATCAGTATTTTGTTCCAAGTTGCGGCAATGTTGTACTTCACGTGTCGAAGATCTGGAAGCTGCAACAGTAATCAAATAATTGTGAAATTATTATTTTACTACGTTATAAATAAGCGCAACGGGCATTGAGACACAGCAATGCTTTACCAAGATTTTTTGTGTCAGCCACATATAACTGGGCAGATTTCTTGTGAGCTGTGGAGTTTGGATGCGCAGTGGGTCTAGGCGTCAATAAGGTGGTGGGGGAAGCGGCCGTCTCGATTTGTTTCGTGTGTTGTTAGGCTTCTGTTTCCCCTACAATAATGTCTCTGTCAGTCCCCACACGGCCTCAAACTACAACCTTGTACCTCCCTCACGCGCTGGTGACAGCTCACAGTATGAAACCTGACGAGTTATACGCATATTACATAGACTTCAACAGCTGATTTCATATACAATCTACGATATTTATAAGTGTATCACCATGGCAACTCGGAAATTATTAATTTTGCAGCAAAGTTTAAATGGGGGAGTTTGATTTGGACAATAAAACACGATTTTTTTTTAAATAAAAAAGGTTATTTTACAATATGGCTGCCAACTTTAAAACTTCTTAAAGACATTCTATTCTGTTTTATTCTTCGCTTCGCTCGCCAACCCCTGCTGTGACTTATGATGATGCCAGTGTAAACCACAAATTTCCTAATTTTGTTCATAATTTTTATATCTTTTCAATTTTCTAATAGTAATTTTTACGGAAATGATGATCGATTAGGACAGAGGCACTTTGATCCAAGTTGGGTGGTGGGCTTAGCTGTGGCGTTTACATAATGCAAGACGTAGATTGAAATGGACACGCAATATCCTTAATATTTGTCCACAGGATCCCTAATTCTGTGGGATTATCCTTCATCTGATTGTTTTGTCAGTTACACCGTCCGATAGGGAATCAAAAGGACTACAAAAAAGGTATTAATATGTATATTTTTCGCCATTCCGAATATTGATTTATTATCTAAATCTTAAGACTTACCGTCAAACAATATTCATTTGAAAACCATCATGCGACGGCCGTTTCGGCTATTCAGCCATTATCAAGCAACTATAAACCGGATGATCCTTTGTCAATTATTAACATAAAAACACTAAAACATAGTTCACAACACAACAACGATAATAACTTAACACACGTACACGAAACATTATTCAGAACATTATCTTGACTCTTCTATGTATAATTGCAAGTTAAATGTAATAAATACTACAAAGCCTTAAAACTCCGATATACAGGGTGTCCTGCGACCATATGAACAAACTTTGTCACGTTATTCAGCATGTCAAAAGAAACAAAAAATGTAATATAACATGTGTCCTATCTCATTCCGTTTTCGGTCTGTCTGTATGTGTTTTTTACAAAATACTTAATATTTATAGAAGTAGAAAAGATATTGATTTCAAACTTTGTACACCTATTTGTTGCGTAACTTTTTATCACTGTACGAAAAATTAGAACAATATTTTAAATATTTTCAAAATGGCGGCCGTTTATAATTTTTAAAGTAAAATATCTCAGTGATAAAAGTTTACGCAACAAATAGGTGTATAAAGTTTGAGCTCAATATCTTTTCTACTTCTAAAAATATCAAGTATTTTGTAAAAAACACATACAGACAGACAGACCGAAAACGGAATGAGATAGGACACATGTTATGTTACATTTTTTGTTTCTTTTGACATGCTGAATAACGTGACAAAGTTTGTTCATATGGTCGCAAGACACCCTGTATATTCTGAAACAGCCGGTATTTTAATCGACCGTCTATAGTTATCGGCGAATAACTTAACTGATTACAGCCATTAAGATAAATTAGTTTTTTTTTAATGTGTAGGCCTACTGTTTATGGTGTGACATAATACAACATGCAATTTTAAGCATCTTTTAAATGCGAATGTTGTTTTAGCTCCTTCCCCCAAGTTGCTGAGACTTTCATATATCGAACAATCCAAATTAAGGGTCTGCTCCAGTAAACGAGAAAGGAAACGCAACCGCTTCTCACCGTATCCCTATCTAAACAGTGCAATTTCTTGCAGCTGCACGCTTTGACATTGCCTCATTTCAAACCATTTTATAAGTCTATCTTTTGTAATTGAGTGTTGAAAAAAAAACTGAATATTTATAAAATTTCGGATCCGGCTTGCAAATTATTTTTCATTATTCATTTTTTATTGCGTTAGGAAAAAAATTCAAACTTTGTACTTACAAAATGTCAGTTACATAACAAATCAAAAGCATTTAAAAAAAATCTAAATTGCAAGACAGATGCGTATTGTGACTGTGCTTAAAATGCGACCTTGCAAACAATTTTATGATAAAAAGTAAACGAAATAAATGGTTTGAAATTTAACATTGCTCTTATGGGATAAAATCCAAGATGGCCGCCACTACAGCAGCCCCTTAAGTCTAGATTTATACGACAACGGTTTGGTTAAAATAAAATGTAATTTATAAACGCATTAAAAATGGAGTTTCAAAAAGCAAATTATGCCAGCCAAGAGGAAAATATTACTTCGTGGTTTTTGAAAAAAACACTGATTTAATAAAACTCGTCCATAACAATTACCTTAGGCTTAGCTTGCGGTAGAAACACCGTATACACATCGTAGTACATATACTCTGTAACATCACTGCTTTCCCATACACCGGCGTCGTAAGAGATCCTGACCAATACGACGAACACGCCCAGCTTCACCAGGAACCACAATATCCTGCCGAGTATCCTGCGCGGAGGACGTTCCTCCTGTTCAGGGACTACGGTCCGAGGCTTGCAAATCTTCTTCAAATAGTCCGGTGTGCAGACCCGCTTCCTGGGCCTGTACTGGACGCCGACGGGCCGTTCCTTGCCTTCGTTACAATCTATGTAATCGGTGTGATAGTAAACTGCGGGATTTATCCTGACTTTGAAAACATGTTTGCAGGAGAGATTTTGTAGATTTTGGGAAAAGATTAATTTGTACATAGCAGCCGCGGATACGAAAACAGTTGTCGAAATAATTTTATTATAATGTTTCTATGGCGACGGTTTAATTTACGATTGTTCAGTTTCTTTGTTGTGAGTTCGAATTACTTCCGCATAATCTTTCGAATAATCTGTTTTTTTATCATTATTCAATTTAATTAATTTGAGCCTAAATAAGCATACACAATCATATCAGTGAATAGTGTTTTAATGGCAATGATAGGAACTAAAACAGACAGTTTTTTACTAGCGAATTTCCATAGGATAGATGAGTTAGTGACTCTTATGGTGAGACCTAAAATGTTCGGGAGTGATTATGGTCTGCCAGTAAAAGAGAAAGCGACTGGCGACTACAGCGCTTCACCCTATAGCCGTATCTAAACAGTGCAATTTCTTGCAGCTGATCACTTTTACATTGCCTCATTTAAAACCGTTTTATAAATCCGTCTTTTGTAATTGAGTGCTGAAAAAAAAACAAACAAAAAAAACAACAGAATATCTATACTAGTTTTATTATCTATATATATAAAATTCAATGTATGTACGTTTGTCTGTTTGTATGTTTGTCCTTTATGCGTTACCAAACCGTCCATCCGATTGCTTTGAAATTTTGCATAGTAACACAGGTTAACCCTGGGAAGGTTTTAGGCCATTTACCGAAGTCCTAGGACATTAGGGCTACGCCCCAGTGGCCCTCAAAGTTTCAATGTTAATCTTATGGAAGGTCAATCTTAAGGAAGAAGAAGAAAGATTTCTTTTGATTTTATCAGGGGCACAAAAAACAGCTGTTCGTATGAAAAGCTTAAAACAGCTGATTTTGATCAACAACTGATTTGGATCAAAAACTGAATATAATTTTAGGTTAGGCCTACAATGAATTTTTTTTTTTTTTTTTTTTTTTTACAATGAACAAAAACACTTGGGCTAATTATTAGTATCAGGTTGATTTGTCTATCCGTGCAAAGCCGGGTCGGGCCAGCTAGTAAAGAGATAAAATTTGTTTGTTTTTTTATTGTTTGTATGTAGGGGGAGGGGGAGGGGTGTAATCTCTGGAACTATTGAACTGATTGAAAAAATTGTTTTACTAATAAAAAGCTTCCCTATCCCCGAGTAACATAGGCTAAAATTCATTTTTATAAAAACATTTTTATTTCAGTATTTGTAAATTTAGAGGAAAAAACTCTTAGGTTAGGCCTAGACTGATGAATTACCATATCAACCAATTGAATAAAATGACAGATAAAACAGCTGTTTCCTCTAATATTTCCACTAATACTTGATCCTACACTTTGAAGCAACTATTTGTATTTCTAACTTTTAGGTTAGGTTTTTATTAAAGTGTAGACCTGAGCCTTGCTGGTTCTTTTAGCCTTTATTATAACTGCTGTTATAAAATATACGAAATAATTTGATTTGAACATTTAACATTTTTTACCATCTTAGCTTTGGGGTTATTATTAATCCTACACCTTTATTATAAAGAAAACATAACATGATTATGTGTATAGAGGGTTCCAACGGGGTTGGCGTGTGGAGCACGCAGTTGTTTCCCCTAGTTCTTTATAAAATTGCGGATCCGGATTGTGATTCACTTTTGATCATACATTTTTTATTGTGTAAAGAAAAAGTTCAAACTTGGTACTTAAAAAATACCAATTACGTGACAAATGAACGTGATTAAAAAAAAAAACGTAAAATGCAAAATTGATGCATATTGTGACTGTGGTTAAAGTGAGACTTTGCAAACAATTTTATGATAGTAAGCAAACGAAATAATTGGTTTTAAATTTAACATTGCTCTTACGGGATAAAAATCCAAGATGGAAGCCACTACAGCAGACTCTTAATGAGAATGGTCATAGTTCGCAGAACACGTTTTAGATTGTCATTAAACATTACATATATGCGTTTGCCCTCTACAGGCCTCATTTTACAGTCTCTCGGATTTTAAAATCACACAACCGCAAGGATATTAATTTTTGACACCAATTAACAATTTTTGAAGATTTTTCTTACTAGAATGAAACGTTCTTGAGGTTTTATGTAAACAAATAAACATAGGAGTTAATTCTGCACATTTTGGTCTTTACACGACTTTATAGCCCATTTGGTTCCCCCAAAATCGACCAAAACGTAAAATACCATAAAATACGCATGCTGTAAGGTCGCGTAAAAAAAACAAAATGTGCAGAATAACATCCTACATTTATATTTGTAGAAAAAACTCTAAAAAATCAATTCTCGTAGCAAAAATCTCAAAAAATAGTTACTTCTGGTCAAAAAACGTGCTTCCGATTGTTGGATTTTTTGGCTAACAAACTTGTCCGAGCGACGTATACAACCAACATAATATGTACCAAATTTGAACCAAATCGGACTTAAAATGCGGCCGCTAGAGTGCGAACATATATATATACATATATATATATATATATAATTTTTAATTACACCCCAAAACGTGTTCTGGGGACCATGATCGGTGCTCATTTGCTACTCCCGACCTTGGGTCTTACCATAAGGGCCACTTCAATAGCTCATTTTTCCTATGGAAATTCGCTAATAATAATTACAAAATATCCGACTGACGGAAAATGAAGCGTTTCCGGAGTTACGTCTTATGAACAAATGCTTCTTATGCTTAATTTTACGTCTGCTACCCTTTCACCCTGTGTTAGGATAAACTATTGGATCCGCCCCTGCGCCCTTCCTTCAAAAACACCGGCGGGTACCCATGGCGAAGCAAATGCAAACAGACTATTGTATACTCTGATGTGTTCACGGAAATTATGACTGAGCGGTGACCTATTTATTCACAGCTAATGTAAGACAGAGATAGAAATAGACACGACCAACTCCAACAATTCGAATTGCGGCATGCGTTGTAGGTTCACCATTATTATTTAATTAATCAATAATCAATATTTAAAACAAATTTTGATATTACCAACTAAAGGAAACAATATATAATATGCAACACCAGATGTTTGTATTATAATTCAGGAAGCCTTTTGATAAATCATGTGACATAAAAATACACTGATTCCATACGCATTCACTAACACTACTTCAGACAAAAGAAACACAATAGATCCTAGTAATAACAATTATTTATTTCTTGAAAACACTTCACAAAAAATAATACAAGTTCATATCAGACATTAGATTTCACTTGTTTACGAAACAAATCTTGACGGTAGTAGACAAGGCGGCCATCTTGCGTTACCATGACAACAAACAACACAGGTCCGACTTGAGCGCACATAAGTGAGAATGTAGGTGGAAGATTAATAAAAAAATTGGTTGACCGTGCAGGCCAACGCTAGAACTTCCCGCTTAGTTTGAATTTTAAACGCTTAAAAATGAGTTTATTTGTTAAAATACCAAACAAAGAAAATTTGTGAATTTTTAAACAACGATAACTTTTGAATGCGTCGTCCGATTTTCATTTTCAAAAAAGCATTCTACGCAGTTTTTAAAGCACAAAAATAAAATGTACAGGTTTATATTGATTGGTTGAGAAATCTGGAAGATATGTTAAAAAAATACCAAAAAATACCAAAAAACGAAAATTTGTGAATTTTTAAACAACGATAACTTTTGAATGCGTCGTTCGATTTTCATTTTTAAAAAAGCATTCTACGCAGTTTTTAAAGCACAAAAAGAAAATGTACAGGTTTATATTGATTGGTTGAGAAATCTGGAAGATATGTTAAACAA
>JAGFPH010000438.1:289187-306371 GCA_018207615.1 Philaenus spumarius | reverse complement strand
AATAACTGATTTTTTGGGGTTTTTTTGGCCAAAAAGGGGGTTGTTTTTCAAAATTGTTCAAATCCCTTTTTCGTGCATCTATACAGGCGTACTGGACATGTCTGGTGCAAATTTGGTTGAAATCGATCGAATAGTTTTCTCTCTAGCTTTGTATACTTTTATTAAAGTAGGCGATTAACTAATAAATATTATTATTATTATCTAGAGAGAAAACTATTCGATTGATTTCGAAAAAAATTGCACACAACACATCAATTAGGTCTTCATAGATGCACGTAAAAAGGTTTTGAAAAATTTTTAAAAACAACCCCCTTTATGGCCAAAAAACCCCCAAAAATCAGTTATTATTATTATTATTATTAGCTAAACGAGAATTTTTAGAAAGATGCGGGTTTTTGTATATGGTAGGGCACATTAAAGGCTACAAATAAGCCAAATTTTATCAAAATCGATAGAGCCGTTTTTTTATAAAAAAATAATAACTGATTTTTTGGGGGTTTTTTGGCCAAAAGGGGGTTGTTTTTCAAAATTGTTCAAAACCCTTTTTCGTGCATCTATACAGGCGTACTGGACATGTCTGGTGCAAATTTGGTTGAAATCGATCGAAAAGTTTTCTCTCTAGCTTTGTCTACATACAGACAGACATACAGACATACATACAGACAGACATTTTTTAAAAACCACTTTTTTGGACTCAGGGGGTCCCAAAACGGATAGTTCCACAAAAATCTCAACATCGATTTTTTTTTGCGATCACTATAGGCTACTTTCTCTATACTATAGTGAGAAAGTAATAATGTTACCCCAACTCGATTTAATTTCTAACTTATAGTTTACAACTTGAATAAAGAACATAAACATTTATTTGATTTTAATAAAATTTCTATTGCAAAAACGATGGGCTCATGAGCATTAATTTGTCTACTTTATTTACCAAAATTGTATAAAACTTTATTAAGTTGTGTGCCATAAATGTTTATTTTTCCTCTATGCTACTTTTTGTAAACGTAATATTAAATTGTTTGCACCAAAACGTAAATTTTATTTTGAAAATCGTCTAAAAACAAGGAAAAACACACTACCACCTTGCAGGATCGAACTAAGAAACATTAGGTCGAGAAGCAGACCATTATGTTTACAGACGTTCTATCCATTACACCAGAATTATTTCTTAGCAGTTTTGTAATTTTTAGCACTGTAATTATTATTTGCCACTCATTTACATGTCATATAGGTTATTATTAAATTATTTAATATTTTGTGATTCATAATAACTTAAATATGCGGATTTATAACACGTCTATTAACAAAAATACCTTTGTTTAAGCCTCTTAACAAGAATTTACAGCCTAAAAGCTAAAAGTATTTAGCAAGCATTTTCTCTTCCGTCTATCTACAATCACTGACATTTCCTTCGTTTGTAAATGTTGTAAAAAGAAAAGTACTATAATTATTTGTCGATTTTATTGCTTCTTGTCAATCAATTAACATAACAATTCACCTTAATGTTACCATTGACTTAATATTCGATCCTGTATTAGTTTCATTTGGTAATAATTGTACTATTTTAAATCATAAATACCAGTTTTTTTGTTAGGCCTACTCTTATTGGAACAAGGCTGTGGAGCAAAGCTTGCATAAAACAATGGCTTTAGATATTTTTAGATTGTTTTTCAAGTTCATTACCTCTGTACAATGTCCATAAAGACATGATTAATGAAATTTTAACCAAACGAAATTAAACAGTGTACTATTCAGAAATACCATTTCTTGCTGACTGTTATTCCTTTCTTACTGGCTGTATAGCAGTAAAAAAGTTTCCTTATTTCTAATCTACACAATAACAATTATGTATAAATACATGTTTTTCCATAAAAGAAACTCTAAAAAGCGTGGTAACTTGAAAAATGGTTTTTATGTTACACAATATTAGAATTTCTAACTCTGTTACCAACTTAACCTTTATTTTGAAGGGGAGGCGGTTGACATTTTTTTAAATAAAATTTGTTTTTATAGTATTGCAGTAAGAAGACGGTTAAGGCTCTTCTTTACCTTGAAGAAAACTCCCGAGTGTACAGTATGATTTCAATGCAAAAGGCCTGACTCAAGCCGCAAAATCGTTGAAACATGCATTCGTAATACCGTGTTTCGGATTCTATTTATAAATTAATAATCTGGGAAACTACTTTAAGTTATAAAGAAGGCTTTATATTTTTTACGTGTTACCTTAAAATATGGAAATTATTGCTTAAAACTCCCAAAAAATGCGTTAAAAATTATCGATTTTTACTCATTTAAACTGTTGATTAAAAGGAGTTGCTGACTATTTCTTTCAATTATGAGGTATAAGACAAAAGCACAAAGCCTTTAAGAACAATTTAAGATGTTTCACAACTTTTTAGGTTGAAAAACGGCGTCCGAAACACGGTAATACGAAGTGCATAATTTTGCTGTTTTACGCAAGGTATAGAAGACCCTTAATAGCTATTTCTTGGTTTATCACAATTTTCTATAATAGGCTATATAATAAGTTAATTTTTAACTAGGTCACAATTTAGGTAGGGAGAGTTCAATATTTTGAAATTATTAATTTATTTTTGTACATAACTGTTGACGTTTATTACGGTAGATATTCAATTGATATTAGAACATGGCTATCTTATATTTTTATCTTAATTGAGTTTGGCAAAGAACTTGTTTTGTTTTTCAGTTTGGACTGAGAAGTGAATCATACTGCATTTATTTTTAAATAAGTACAGAAGTTTAAAAGCTTGTTGGAATATTAATAAGTCTACAGAAACATATTTATTGTAATATTAAGAACAATATTATATATGTACTAAATTACATATAATTTTTCTTTTATGTCTTACAAAAATTAAATGTCTTTAAAATATAATTAAAAAGACAAAAAGGCCAAATTTTGGATTGATTTTGTATAGTTCAGTTTTCAGTAAACAAATTGTTATAGTCTCTTTTCTAAAAAATTGTAGCCCTATTTTGTTCAGTTAGGTAGCCTAATTCGTTTTTTAATACATTTTGAAAAGAGAAAAATAAAAAAATAGCATAGTGGTCAAAAGCTTAGATTAGCCAAATTTAAATAATGTATCTTATCTTCTAAAGCGAGAGATAATTGTCTGTCTGTTAAATGGATCTGGAATCTCCGTCTAAGGATTTTTATTTTTTGATTTTATATGGGGCTTTTGGCCTCGAGAAATCGATTGGAAATGGTCACCAGTCTGGGAAAATTCGTTTTCTACGTCTTTTTATTAAATTAAAAAGTGAAATTTGTCCATTTTAAACAATACAAAGCACAGCTGATGCAAATGTTTTCACTGTCATTACAATAATCATCTGTTTTTTTTTTAAACGAAGCACAGCTGACGCAAATGTTTTCAATGCCATTACAATAATCATCTGTTTTCTTTTAAACTGTATTTTATTAAAGGTAAGCCTAATGTTGTATCTATTTATAGTTACCATGGCAACGAATACTTCTGCTAAATAAACATACCCTTTATTTAGTTGTTTAATGTTATAGGCCTAACCTAAACGATGTTCACGGAAATTTGCAATAATAGTTATTGACGTGAGCGAACTAGGCCCTGCTTATAATCGAGCTTTAGCTCGGTCTCCTGGTACTATGGTTTAATAAAAAACCCTGTATAAATATGTTATGAAAAGATGATTTAAGTTTTTAAAACACAACCAATAAATTCAGCAGCAATACTACCTACAAACTTTCTATTTATCTGGTACTGTAGTGTACTAATATTAAATTTTATAATTTTATTATTATCCTACCGTTTGAAATATAGATTGTTGTAAAAACCAAGCAGCCTCTACAAAACATTATTTTGATCAGAATCAGCCCCTTTTTCAAACTTAGATAAAATCAAATAAATATCCTATTACTTTAAATGAGCAATTCTTGTATCTTTGTATCTTTATATCTTTGTATCTGACGCGGATCTCGAAAACGGCTCTAACGAATTCAAAGAAATTTTGTATTTAGGTGTAGTACACCCATATATTGGTATTTCGTGTAAAAACGTAATTTTTTGAGTAAATAAAGCAATCAAAACAGCTGTTTATAAACAAGCCATGAGATTGAGTACTATCCAAAATCAGCTGTTCATTAGATAGTTTTTAATTACTGTCAAAAAACAAACTCATTTATACTGTTTTAGCACGTTAGGATTAGAATAAATTAGGCCTGATTTAACAACTTATTTTGTAAAAAAAAAGGAAACTCGGCAAAGATTTTGTGATATACTCCTGGCTTATTTCTGAAACATAGTATTGAGGTTATGTTAATCCTGCAATAATTTTTACTACTGTATATTTAGGCCTGGTTTCAAAACTTTAGTTCACAGAAGATAGTAGAACTAGGACTAAAATCATAATGAAAGCCACTCACGTTTCTAAAGCATGTATTTGAGGTTATAATTAATCTTGTAATTACTATAAATATATTTAAGCCTGGCTTCATAATTTTACAAACCGATGTACAAACGAGCCAAAGATTATCGAGATTCTTTAGCGAATTTTCCAACTGCGAGCGAAGCGAAGCAGCCATCTGAGGCCGAAGGACGAGGCGGGGTTGGGACGCGAAGCGTCCAGGGGCAGAACCCCTAGTGATATTTATCTATACTCATATTATAAAGAGGTAAAGTTTGTTTGTTTGTTTGTTTGTATGTAGAGGGTGATCTCTGGCACTACTAAACCGATTGAAAAAAAAGTTTAACTAATAAAAAGCTACACTATCCCTGAGTAACATAATCTATAATTCATTTCGATAAAAACCTTTTTTTATTCCAATATTTGTAAATTTAGTCGGAAAAAATTCTTAGGTTAGTCCCAGAATGATAAATCAACACATGTATTTACATTTATTACCATAGCAACCAATTTATAACTGATAATATAGCTGTTAGCTCCAATATTTCCATTAACAGCTGATTTCAAAATTTGAAGCAATTATTGTTGTATTTCTAGCTTTTAGGTTAGGGGTTTTAAGTGTAGACCTGAGCCATAAATGTAACATGAATCGTGACAACAGCAACACATCACTAACATTGACTCAAATAATTACGCAGTAAATTATGATCAAAGCTGCTCGATGTGGCAACGTTGTACCAAGAAGTGCGCCCTTAGAAACGAACCAATTAAATTGAAAGAAAATTGTCAGGCCTCAACACTCGGCGCGAAGGCTTTAGTTCCAAAATATGCTACAGGTGGTGCTGCAATACGGTGATGTATCACGGCCCGATTAATATTTTCCAATGTGCAACTGCATGAAACATATTTTATCGGGTCACACTTCAAGTTGAGTTATATTTTCATTTTAAGTCTAACAAAGTGGTATAATGCAGTTATTAACTGTCGGTCCATGTGTAAGACCCTACAGTTTTAACAGGCCCGGCAGCACGCTCATAAGCAGGAGTGTAACCCGACAAGTATTAGTGAACCAACGCACACACACACACACACACACACACACACACACACACACACGGTCGGACACCTCGGCGGGAATAGTCAGAATGGCTTCCTGGGACCTCAAAACATGGAGATTTAATGAAAACTCGACTTTCGAAAATCGGACCGAAATCAATAACTTCCCTTTATTGGTAGCGGGAAGTTAAAAATTCGTAAACAAATTTAAAATATTAAGACATAATACAACATCCAGCAAAGCTGACGAGTAAAATGGATTAGTTAAGGTTTAGACATTATTGTACTGTTTAGAATAAGTTTATTTAGTTGTACGATAGCAATATGATAATTTGTTATCAAATGTAGAAAGATGTCGCGGTATTATCCTATTTTTTAATTTATAACCCAAACTTTTACATCCTAATAATGCTAGACAAAGATCACAAATTTTGTTAATAAATATAAACAAAAATGCAAATTCTAAAAGAGATTTTAGGAGTGATATTATATCAGAATATTTACTTATATAAAGAACACAGCCCCGTGGAAAATCACAGAGAGATGAATTAGATACACATCAGAAGTACTATTTTAAAAACAACAAACTTTATCTAGGCCTACCTAACTGAAATAATTACGTGAGGGGAATTTTTTACTCGGTAAATATGTACAATTATTATAAGTTTGCTAACTGCAGGCCTATTTGTTAAAAAGTGTTATTTACATAATATATTATTACTAGGGGAGACCCCTGCGTGCTCCGCACGCCAACCCCCGGTGCGACCTTCTAAAAACATATGTTATGTTTTATTTATAATAAAAGTGTAGGATTAATAATAACCTCAAAACTAACATGATAAATAATGTTAAATGTTCAAATCAAATTATTTCTTATATTTTATAACAGCAGTAATAATAAAGGTTAAAAGAACCAGTAAGGCTCAGGTCTACACTTAATCAAAAAAGTTATAAATAATAACCTCAAAACTAAGATGGTAAATAATGTTAAATGTTCAAAACAAAATTAGTTCGTAAATTTTATAATTTGAATAAAAAACTCATTTCCTCCCTTATAAAAATCAATATTTACTTCCACAAAGCAGCTGTATTAGTTAGTTTCTTATTATAAACAGCTGTTTTGTATTAAAATGTTTTTATAACCTTCTGAATACTGTAATAATCGTTATTTACATCCACGAAATCAGCTGGATTAGTTTGTTTCTTATTATAAACAGCTGTTTTGTATAGACATAGTTTTTAAATATTTTCCATGTTAATCTTATGGGGAAAACCCGACCTTTGAGATTAGCTCACGCCATTAAGGATAAGAATTTTTGACATCTAAAACCTTATTGCAAAACTACGAAATGAGACGAATTTTTTGAAAACTCAAACATTAAAATTGGCCCAGAAATAAGGGAGAAGTTGTGTTTACAAAAAACGGCTTCACGTATTATATATAAAGATACACTAAGAAAAATACAAATATTATTTTTTAATTGATTTTTATTTCATATATTGACGTATCAAATAGTTTAAAAGTTTTAAATATTATAAAATATTCAAATGATGTAAAATTTAGATAGAAAACTGTAGGCCTATTTGTAAAAAAGTTTTATCTTTATACATTATTAAATATCAAAATAAAAATACTATCGTTTAATTGCTTTTTATTTCACATTGATATATCAAATGATTTAGAAGTTATTAATAGAGACCCCTGCGTGCTCCGCACGCCAACCCCCCACTCCCCAACTCCCTGTTGGAACCCTAGCTAACCTGTGCGAAGTTTTTGCAATTAATGTAGGCCTAGTTGCTTGATTTAATAAGAGATTGATTTATTAAATTTACTATAAAGACAATTTCATCATTGATTGATTTATTAAATTTATTTAAATTGATTTATTAAATTTACTAAAAAGACAATTTCATCATCACTAATTATCCGTTCACCTCCATAACTATTGAACTATAAACAGAAAAACATAATTAAGCAACAGCAAAATTAAACATAACCTACTTCAATAAAGTAAATTACAACATAAACTAACCATGTCATGATAATAAAACATGTGCTGTTATAATCAGCTGATCTGTGCTATTATATATTTTTATGTCCAATAGAACTCCAGATGATAATAAAACATGTGCTGTTATAATCAGTTGATCAGTAAATACAATGTTATTGAATAGAAAATACTTTAAATTACATTTTAAAAATATTAAATGATGGAATAGTAAAATTTTAAGTAAAATGGGCAAATATAGAGTTAATTACCTTTCATTTAACACAAACTGCATGTCAATCGGTCCAATAGAACTCGAGATCTCACTTGGAATAGGCCTACAAATTTTCCCCATGTTAAATTGCCATAAGTGATTTTAATTTCCGTTTTTAGAAAATTTAGTGCTGTAATTACTAAAATCCAAGTAAAATGGGCACATATAGATTTAATTACCTTTCATTTAACACAAACCGCATGTCAATCGGCCCAATAGAACTCGAGATCTCCCTTGGAATAGGCTTAAACAATTTTCCCATGTTAAATTGCCATAAGAGATTTTAATTTCCGTTTTTTGAAAATTTAGTGATGTAATTACTAAAATCCAAGTAAAATGGGCAAATATAGAGCTAATTACCTTTCATTTAACACAAATCGCATGTCAATAGGCCCAATAGAACTCGAGATCTCACTCGGATTACAAAAAACCTTTTCAAATTAATATATAGATTATAACGAAAAAAAATGGAACATGTTTATATGTTGTACGAAGATGTACGAATGTTTCCGAAGTTAAACGAATGGGTATCATTCTCTTCTTTAAATTTTTATAAAAGAATTATATTGATGATAAAAAGTTGTATTTATATTAAGTAGCGTATAATCTCAAAGCGAATTTTATAACGTAATATCGCCTACATTAGTTCTATAACTCATATTTGAAAAAATAAACTTCACAAGACATTGTACTTATTCATTGAAGTTGTAAACATAACCCCAAGGTATAATCTACGTTAGGTTTTGTTTAAGTATTACAGATGTTGGGTGAAATCAGCTGTTATAATCTATTTTTTCTAATGTACGTACTTCGCTTTTATAAGGAGTTGATAGTTTGCCACGTCGAATAACAGTAATCAATATCACACTCCAATAATGCTAAGCGTTACCACGACAACCAAACATTACAAAGTGACGAATCCATGGATACAGGAAATTGTATAATTTAAAATCAATCTTATATCTCGGCCAACAGAAACATGTCTAACAAAATCGAACCTTGTACCGTGCAAACTATTAATCTGGCACATCTGGTGTCGCCCAGTCGTGAAATAAAACGGGCTTGGCAGTTCCCGAACATAATCGAATGGAGGCGAACCGTAACGAAGCCGCCTCCGGCCGAGCCTAAGAATAAGAAACTGGTGTACTTTCGGAGATTCGTGAGAGCTACCAAATTCGGAGTATTCTGTGAAGCGGTGCGCCTAGCCCATGCGCAGGGTGTGTGGTCCGGTGGTGACGAGACTGAAGCTATTTACGGGCGCATTTATATGGGAATAAATTACGCGATGGAACACAGAGATCAGGTCACTGTGGATAATCTGCATGCGAAGGTTTATTCTCTGGGTGTAAGTTTTCGTCAGTCATTTTGTATTAGTTTTAACATTTTCTTTGTAAGTTTTGTAGATTTATCCGTTTGTGTTTGTGCTCTGTATTTGATCTTAGTTATATTTTGGCATGAAATGCAGTGAAGTGTAACAGTCTAGTTCTATGAACCAATAAGGGAGATTTCTGCGTGCTAGTACAAAATTGTGAAAGGAACAATTTAATCTAGCCTTGTTTTTTATACAGAATGTTTTACCATAGATCATGAATAATAAAATAGATCATGCATGCATACGCGGGCTGTGTGCCGAAAAAAAGGTTGTTGGGAAAATAGTGCATGATCGTGCCGCGAGGTAGCGCTAGGGAGAAGTCATTGGTAGCATTGGTGTTCACACAGCTTCCGTCGTTTCCCCAATAGATAGCGCCACTATCGTCGAATTTCCAGTAGAACAAAATATTGCATTGGATCGGAGTTCTATTAGGTTATCCAAATACAATAGTTTTACGTACGTACACAAAAAGGAATAATTGACCTAAAATTCTGCCCAAAATTTCAACTGTAACTACATGTCTGCATAACTCCATGAAAGTGTAGATATGGGTGACATATTTTTAGCGAATTTCGATAGGAAAGATGATCTATTGCTGTGACCAGTACGGCGAGACCTAAGGTTGTGAGTAGTAAATGAGCACCGATCATGGTCCCCAGAACACGTTTTGGGGAGTCATTAAAAATTGCATATACTGTATATACGCGTATGCATACATATTTATGTGTGTATGTAGGCCTATGTATTCGCCCTCTAATGGCAGCATTTTAAGTCAGATTTCGTCCAAATTTGGTACTCACGTTGGTTGTTTAAGTAGCTCGTACTAGTACGTTTGCCGAAAAAATCCAATAACGGGAAGCACGTTTTAATTTTTTTAACTAAGCAGGAAGTAAGTATTTTTTTTAGATTTTTCGTACCAGATTGAAACTTGTTTTCAGGATTTCATTTAAAAAAATAAATGTAAGATATTAATCTGCACATTTTGGTTTTATACACGACGTTTTAGCTCGCTTGGTTTCCCCAAAATCTATCAAACGTAAAATACAATAAAATTTCCCTGTTCAAATCTACGTGCGGGATTTTACCTTAGGGCATCTTCTGATCCGAGGCCGTCGGCCGAGTTTGTACTGCGAACGAAGCGAAGCAGACCATAACCCGAGGCAGTAAGGTCGAGGTGTAAACTCACAAAGCGAGTGGAACGAAGCAGTGCGTGAGCCAGGGCTGGTGGCTGAAGTAAAAACAAACTATAGGCCTACTAATAAACTCAGCGCTTTTGTGAGTAGACCAATTACCTAATTATTTGGTTGATAAACTATAACACAAATTTAATTTTGGAAATTAGCTCTACTCACTGCGACGGTAATTAGCCAGTCGCAAGGCGCTAATTAGACTTGCTAATTAGAACCACAAAACATTAAAAGTTAACGAATTAAAAATTTAAAGACAGCATAAGAATCAGTAAATTAAAACGTAAATAAAAGAAAGAATAAGTTTTTGATGATATATGAATAGTTTCAGAGTTATTAAAGAAATTAGTTTAACGTTTTATCAATCAGAAAAATAACAGACAGAGGCGATATGAATTGTACTAAGTTCAATCGACAAGATGGGACAAGAGAATTCCTGTCGAGAACGGCAAAAGTTTGTCAGCTTCTACTTGTTGCTAGGCAGATCTAAAACCATGTTAAATTTTGATAATTATAAATGTTGTATATTATTTTGGTTAATTAAAAAGAGGGGAAAAAGACGAATAAAACAGTATAAAAAGTTTTTTTAATATAGTAATTAATTTAGGAGTTATAGCACAAAAAGTAAGACCAAAAAATGAAAAATTGTTTGTGTCGAATAAATTCAAAAAACTAATTAGGCCTAATAGAGACCTAATAAGGCCTATAAAAGAATAGCACAAATTCATTTCAAAATAAAATTAACTTAGTAACAAAAAAGGGATTTAAAGTCATTAAATTGCATAAAAAGGCCTATAACTTCAAAAATAAAGTTAAATTCAAAAATTGAAAAGGGGGGAAAAATCGACATACTAACAAAAGGTAATTATGCAAGGTTTAGACAAAAAATAATAATTAAAATTAACGGAATTAAATAATAAAACTAAATAACTTTAAAGTTAAACAAAAGGGAGAAAAAATTAGAATAGTTTGTAATAAATGGCAAAATAGGTTAGAAAATAGTTAAATGCATTGTAATATCACTTGAGATGTGAGAAAGGTAAAATCGGGGGGGAATAAAACACAAAAATCGGCAGCGCAAAATTAGGCTTCCGAAAATCAACCATAGCGGGAGAACCAAACAAGATAGAAGAAATCCAAAAACATATTCGTTCGTTTGGGAACCAAACGAAGAGGATAGAAAGAAGAAAATTCCAAATTTGATAAAATTCACAGAATTAAATTCCAAAATTCAACGAAAACTTGCGAAGCAAATAACACGGCGAAAAAAGGGCGTACGACTTCAAATCAAAGGGCTACATGAGCAGAAGGTCGTCATGTACAAGATGAGACCAACAAAACCAAAATTGGGCCAAGGACAAGAAAGTTACGGCAGTTTGAAATTTTCAAAGCCAAATTGCATTGATTTCAAGAATGAACACGCCGAGCAAAAGCAAACAGTAACGAGACAAATCTGCCGATTATTGGAGGGGAGAGAACCTAAAGTCGGTAGGCTTGTCGAGTTAGTTCAGTTTTAGATACCAGACCGTCACCACGTACTTCAGAGATCCTAGAAGGGCTTTCCAAGAGACTAGCTGAGGGAACGATCGCAGTGGAACACTCGCAAGAATAGCGGACATTGGGCGTCATCAGCATAAGTCAGAGAGAGTAAATCTTGAAGAAAATCGAGGCGAGGACCTATCTAGCTAAACTCCGGTCAAGAGTAACGGGCCGAAAACCGTACTGCCATTGGGACTTAACTGGACCTAAGAGGATTCCGGAGGACCAACACCGCCAGGATTGGGAACCGAAGACAGAACATCTTGTTTGTTGTAAGTAACAGATTATCAAGTTGCTTTCGAATATAAGAAAATTTTAATAAATTCAAAAATCAATAAATTAAATTAATAAATAAATAAAGTAAATTCAGGGGAAAGTATAACGAAAGTAAAATCATTTTAATAATAATTAACTCACATCTCACAGTGGTAAATATCGACAAAAAATTAATTATAAATATATATTCAATATATTCATTGTATTTTGTGTTGAAAACGCAGTTGCGTAAGTTTAATATAGTAATTTTGTTCAATAAATTGGTTATTTCTTGAAAGAGTTGCTAAAATCATTTATAAAATTAGTACAATACCATAAATCATTCAGTGCTCTAATTATAAGGATTCAGGTAAGGCAAAGGTGTTTTCTGATCATATCAAGTATATCTCCACCGGGGACGACCTCGAGATCGGAGTTAGAAAAAGAACTAGTGTACTAAAGAGAAAACAAAACAAAAGTTTTCTAAAAATTTTAAAACAAGAACTGGAAATTAAAGAAAAACAATTTCCAATTCTTGCCATCGCGTCAACCACTCAAAAAGGGTCATACGGGCAGGTACAAGTTGACCGAATTTCAAATAAAATTAACTAAAAGGTAAATCTGGTATAGAGTGGGTATTACAGGGCAAGTGGCGACCGAAGGAGGGGCCAAAACCTGTGATTCCGAAAGCGGAAAAAAGTCGGAGAGTGGCTGGTCCGCGTGGCATCACGTTAGCTGTTTGGCTGGTGCGTGATCAAATTATTAAATTTGTGTTTAATAAACATCAGTTTGTTAACTGTATCGTTTGATCGACCAATATACCGAACCAAGGCCGTAGCACAGATCATGAATAATAAATAGAACTTGCATCCATTTGGCAGCAGTGTGGCGAAAATTAGGTTGTCGGGAAAATAGTGCATGATCGCGCCGCGAGGTAGCGCTAGGGAGAAATCATTGGTAGCATTGGTGTTTCACACAGCTCCCGTCGTTTCTCCAATAGATAACGCCACTATCGTCGAATTTCCAGTGGAACGAAATATTTCATTGGATCGGAGTTCTATTAGGTTATCCAAATACAATGGCCGTAGCCAGGAAAAATTCTCGGGGGGGGGGGGGGGGGCGGGTCAGGACCGGAAATTTAAATCCTTTTAACACGTTCACTGCTAAGGGCGCACATGTGAGCTTGACACTGAACACTATGAGAAACGGCCGACGCACATTGCATTACACGCCAACCCCTGATTGGGAGTATTTTCAATACACAGAGCATTGCGTACTTCGCATGCCAAACTCCGTATTGAGAGAATTTTAAATACACAGAGCATTGAGTGCTTCGCATGCCAACCCCTGTATTGGGAGAATTTTCAATACACATAGCATTGCGTGCTTCGCACGCCAACCCCTGTATTGGGAGAATTTTCAATACACAGAGCATTGCGTGCTTCGCATGCCAACCCCTGTTTTGGGAGAATTTTCAATACACAGAGCATTGCGTGCTTCGCACGCCAACCCCCGTATTGGAGAATTTTCAATACACAGAGCAAAGCGTGCTTCGCACGCCAACCCCCATATTGGGAGAATTTTCAATACACAGAGCATTGCGTACTTCGCATGCCAACCCCTGTATTGGGAGAATTTTCAATACACAGAGCATTGCGTGCTTCGCACGCCAACCCCCGTATTGGGAGAATTTTCAACACACAGAGCATTGCGTGCTTCGCATGCCAACCCCTGTATTGGGAGAATTTTCAACACACATAGCATTGCGTGCTTCGCACGCCAACCCCCCGTATTGGGAGAATTTTCAATACACAAAGCATTGCGTGTTTCGCACGCCAACCCCGTATTGGGAGAATTTTCAATACACAGAGCATTGCGTCGCCAACCCCGTATTAGGAGAATTTTCAATACATAGTGCATTGCGTGCTTCGCACGCCAACCCCGTATTAGGAGAATTTTCAATACATAGTGCATTGCGTGCTTCGCACGCCAACCCCGTGTTAGGAGAATTTTCAATACACAGTGCATTGCGTGCTTCGCACGCCAACCCCGTATTAGGAGAATTTTCAATACACAGAGCATTGCGTGCTTCGCATGCCAACCCCTGTATTGGGAGAATTTTCAATATACAGAGCATTGAGTGCTTCGCACGTCAAACCTCGTATTGGGAGTATTATCAATATTCAAAATGAATTGCAGATTAAAGTATTTTTGTTGAACCTTCGTAGTTTTCTTATTTAATAGATCAGATCAAGTTCACAAGAGAGTAAGGCTGTAACCTACTGCATCCATGTGTATTGTACGTTGTAGTTTAACCAAGTAAATTTAAATATCAGTAAGCAAATGCACAATGATGTAAAATATGTTGCTGGATCCTCTGTTGTGTTGTCTAGTTTATAATTTAATTTGCACTTTTTAAACCTAGTATTAATTTTTACTACTAAATTTTGGGATTTCGGGGGGGGGAGGGGGGGGGGCTTGTACTGAACACAACGATGGCAAAGAAAATAAACGTTTACTACAATTTTCTTAGAATGACCTTTTTAATGTAATTATAAAAATTACCTTGTTTTTAACCGCTCAACGGTTCTTTTTACAGGTACCAGATTACAGAATTCGGTGAAATATACCGTCATCTTCAAATGTGCACAAAACGTATCAAGTTGTCAAACGCGATCCATTTTATCCTGGCTATTACTGTAATGTTTAAGTAAAATTTTCTCTTCAGAATTGCAACTATCATTTTGGCAGCTTGTATCGCGTACATTAGACCAATCAGTAATTAAATAGTGGTATAGTATGGAGGAGAAATGTTTAAATTCACGGAAGACCAGGCGCGAATCTACAAATTCTGCTCCCCTGCTATAGTCTGTCCGCTCGGCCGTGATACCTGACTTCTCGGAACTCAACGCCCCCTCCACTAGTTTGCCACCGGCAGGGGCGGTTGAGGGGTTGAGGGGGGGTTGAGTTCCGAGAAGTCAGGTATCACGGCAGACAGACAGACTATAGTCATTGAAGAAACAATACTTAGTGTTGTTTCTTCAATGCTATAGGCTAGGAGTTGAGAAGGTTGTGAGGGTTTAGTTTTATATTTTTTTAGCACAATACTAAATGAATTTAATTAAAGTTTAGAATTATTTCTTTCTTTGTTTTATTTAGTGTTTTGACCAAATTGACTCTAATTTTTCAATTCCAGGTTTCCCAGTTGAAAGCAATGGAGGACAGTTATGTGACACTTACAGATATGTGCAAAGAGTATATACATAACACCGTTGAGAAAATGTATGCTTTTTTTGAAGACAATTAATTCTTAAGTATTTAAAATATTAAATTAATCTGATAGTGTGCCTCGTTGTTTTCTTTCTCTGCATAAGATTACCTTGGATTTTTCACGACCAAACCGTGCTGATTGTTTCGACGTAGGTAGGTCAACCACAACGTACCAACAATGGCGTCGCCGAGGGTGTGCGGTTCGCACCAGGTTCCACGTCCAGAGAGGTGTAAAATTTAAAATTTATTAGCATTTAAAGAACTGAAATAGTTATTTGTGTACCTGAGGTGCAAAGTTGAGTTTGTAGCACGAGGTAAACATTTGACGCCTGAGGCGTAGTCGAGAGTTTTTTTGAGTACACACAATGTTTTTCCTACAGCTACACATTAAATGAGTGTTTTAGTTTCTAAAATGATCTGTTTACAGAGGTTAGTCCCATAACAACCAACATTTTCAGAACACCCTACATCAGCTGTTTACTTTGTGCTCTAGTAAAACAAAGAGGTATAATTACTTGACACTGAATACATGGAGTTTAGTTTGCACACTGCTGAGAGTGTGCAAAAACGCACTTTATTAAGTTGGTGTTGGAAAATTATTTATTCTTAGGATTTCTACTAAATTATTTTATATTTTCGTACTAAAAAATAATCCCTACATGGGCTTAAGGATCTGCTGTAGTGGAGGCCATCTTGGATTTGTATTCCTTAAGAGCAATGTTAAATTTAAAACCATTTATTTCGTTTATTTTGTATCATACAATTGTTTGCAAGGTCTCAGTTTAACCAATGAACACAGAACCTATAAGAAGCGCAACGCTTATGGAGCCCGGTTGGTTGCCGCCAAATCGAGTTTAGCACGGCGGCCGCTAGGCAGCGCTGGCTGAAAATTTCCACCCGTCTGTGACTCGCCAATCCTCCTCACCAGGTGTGAATGAGTCAGAGAATGGCTGGCTCATTCTCTGTCTCACTCACACTTGCCGTACCGACGACAGTAGCGCTCTCGCTGCCTAGCGGCTGCCCGGCTAAGCTTGTCAGATTCAAATAAAACTAGGCTGAATATTTAACATGGGCGTTGCGCTTCTTGTAAGTTCTGTATTCATTGGTTTAACCACAATCACAATACGCATCTGTCTTGCGTTCCACATTTGTTTAAAATCCCGTTAATTTGTAACGCAGTTGACATTATTTAAGTACCAAGTTTGAACTTTTCCTTACACAATAAAAAATGAATAATTAAAAGTGAATCGCAGTTTTATGAAGAATGTTCAAATTTGGTTCACTACTCATTTAAGATGGATTTATAAAATGGTCAAAGCGCTCAGCTGCAAGAAACTTCACTGATTAGATACCACTATAGGGTGAAGCGCTGGTGTCGCCTGGAGCAGAGCCTAAAGCTTTTGTCTAGGTAATGGAGTTGGCTGCTTACATGCAATGCGATCAAAACTATATCATAACAGGCATAGAAATTTAAATAATATTATTTCTAAAGTAATTTTTGAATAGGATATTTTGTTTGAAATTAAAATGATAAAATATTTAGAACGTCTTCAATTTGTTTGATATATGGGCATTTTGGTACCTGGTTTGGGCCTTTCGCTGTTTACATTATTTTCGATTTTAACTTGGATATGTTTGACAGCTGAGGTCAGCAGCAAATTTCGTTGACAGTCAGGTTTATGAAAATGGATCGTAAAAGACATTTACGTCATTTTAAAGATCATGCAAATTTAGGGGATTGATCACTGTACTGAACACATATAGGCGATTGTCTACTAAACTGAAAGCATGTAGGTGATTGTCTACTATCCTGAAAACATATAATCGATTGTCTACTATACT
>JAGFPH010000438.1:264387-279971 GCA_018207615.1 Philaenus spumarius | reverse complement strand
AGGAGTGCCACAGTTTTGATTAGGACAGAGGCACTTGGATCGGGGTTAGGTGGGGTAGCGATGACCTGAATTCTGACGCATGAGAAGTAAGGCCCGAGTTTTGATTAGGGCAAAAGCAGTTGGATTGGGGTTGAATAGTATAAATACAATTTTACGTACTAAAAATTTAGATAAATAAAGCTAGAATTTTGTGTACAATGTTTTTTATTTACACAAATTAAACATTGTAAGGGAACTCGTATTATAGGCTCTTTATTTTCAACAAGAACGTAACAGGATACGACTGATGGTATAAACTGTAAAACAAAACTCACGTTCAATTAAGTAATGGCGGTATGGGTACGACCAACATCCATCTTATTGTGTGACGTCACCGGCGCTAGATTAAACACAGATTCTACTTTTACAAATTACTTTACCTCGCGGTCTGCAGATGTACAAATTGTTTTCTACCGACAAAACAACTCCTAATGTATTTTATATTTATCACAGATGAAACTTTATCAAACACTTTCAAGATGAAAAAGTGTGTAGAATTTATACTGTTTCAACTGCGAAAAACTGATTAAACTAAAAAACCAACGTGTATGAAGGCTGTTCTCCCTGCACTTATCTGATAGATTGGATACCTCCAACACAGATGCGTAGAATACTGCCTAGTTACTGCTGTTTAATTGCGTTTACACTGCTCCCCCGCCTACACTAGTCTAACTGGCACAGAGCAAAATCGTTAAGAAAAACAATAATTTGTGAACTACATTAAATAAACAATTTGATCACGATTATTTATTAAAACTATTAGAATTAAAAAAAATTAGCTTTTAGGCTAATTTTGAATGTTGTAGACAATTACCCAGAAATGACGTTTTCAGATTTTTGTCGATAACTCGGTTATCCTTTGACCTATAGAAACGGTAAAAAAAATTTTGTCTGTCGTTAAAAATGAAACATATTTTGTGTCTTGTTAATTTGTTGTAAATTTTCAAGATACTAAACGTTAAAAATTTGTAACGGCCGCGCATTATGAAAATTATAAAAATTAATTCTTGGTGTTTGGTACACTTGTTAATCGTAATATTACTATACAAACTATTTTACCAAATTTGAAATCGATATCTTATCTATTTCTCGAGTTACAAATAAAAAAAATCGAGATCTATTTTCTCGAGTAGTGAGTTTTTGTTAAAAATCAAAATGGCGGATAGCAACTAAACTAAGCCGAATTAAAAAATAATTCGACCTTGCAGCTGAACCGCTGACGTGAGTTGAGCAAATTTCAAAAATTAAGTTTATAGGCCTACGTTTTAGGGTTTCAACCAACAATTTGGGAAATAGGTCTATTCATGACGGCGCTGAATAGCTGCAAAATGGTTCGCACGCCATTCCGCATATTTTGAGTATCTTCAATACATAATGCATTACGTGCTTCGCACGACATTCCGCATATTAGGAGTGTCTTCAATACACAAAGCTTTGCGTGCTTCGCACGCCAACCCCCGTATTGGCAGTATCTTCAACACACAAAGCATTGCGTGCTTCGCACGCCAAACCCACGGTGGAATCCACCACATGGATTTGAACCGGGTACTTTTATGGTATTTTACGTTTTGATCGATTTTGGGAGAACTAAGCGAGCTATAAGGTCGCGTAAAAAAAACAAAATGTACAGAATAACATCCTACATTTATATTTGTAGAAAAAACTCAAAACAAATTCATTCTCGTAGGAAAAATCTAAAAACATTGTAATTTCCGGTCAAAAAAGTGCTTCCGATTGTTGGATTTTTTTTGCTAACGAACTCTTCCGAGCGACGTAGACAACCAACATGTGTACCAAATTTGGACCAAATCTGACTTGAAATGCGGCCGCTAATGTGCGAACACATAGACCTATATATATATATGATTTTTAATGACACTCCAAAACGTGTTTTGGGGACCATGACCGGCACTCATTTACTACTCCCGACCTTGGGTCTCACCATAACGGCCACTGCAATAGCTCATTTTTCCTATGGAAATTCGCTAAAAATGGACCAAGACCGGGATTCGAACCCAAGACCGTAACCGTAAGCGTTCCGTGCTAACTCTCTGCCAACTAAACTACCCTGATCACACCAGGTGTTGGTAAATGTTATCTCATTAAAAGTGAAGATTAATTAAGATTGATTTTAACGTCGTCAGATACGAGGTAATCAGTCGTTAGTTCACGGGAATGGAGTAAATCGTAAAAGGGAAAATATTTACCGATATCTGGTGCAATCTGAGTATCATAGTTGGCGCTTCATTAGTGTGGAACGCTCAAGGTCTTGGGTTCGAATCCCGATCTTCGTATTTGTTTTTTTCACTTGTAATCTGGTTGAGGCTTTTTGGAACGAAGTTACTCAACGCGGGTTGCGGTAGAAGTTAACAAATATAATATGTAGGCCTAATGTGTAACAAAAAAAAGGTGCTATTTTGGTTGCTATGGCAATGAAAAATATAAAATACGAGTAACGAAAAACGCGTTACAAAATTGGTTGATATGGCAATGAATGTAAATACATTCAAGAAACAAGTTTAAATTAAGAAACGATCGGTTCCGTCCGGCGTAGTTCAGATATTATCGTCAACCACTAAAAATTTAGGTTAGGCCTAGAAAGTAATTTTAAGTCTAGGCCTAACCTAAAATTATTGTATGTATGTTGCCTTTAAGACGAATAAAATAAAATAAACATACACACAATAATTTTAGGTTAGGCCTACACAATCGATTCCACGTTCACCTTGCAGTTCAGGTCTTACGGGAGAATAGACATGCTACTACCGTTACAAGGAACATCACTTTTATTGTCATGCGGGTTGCGTCAACTGACCGAGCATTGCATGGGAGTTGATGTTTTTTAGTTGGCTAGTATAGCTGAGACTGTCGTATGGATATGGCTTATGGGCGCTCTGTACTGCACGGTGAACGTGGAACCCAGTGTAGACGGATGTACCAACATTTATGTTTATTGAATGTATTTACAATGAATAGACATTTAACTGTGTTTACCATCTTAGCTTTGATGATCTAATTAACTCTACACCTTTATTACAATAATATTATACGTATGGAAACAGTAAATATTTAATATTTGTATAGAAATCAAACTAATAATAATTCGACCACGAAGCTCACTGCTGACGTGAGTTGAGCAAATATCCAAAATTAAGTTTATAGGCCTATGTTTTAAGGTTTCAACCAACAATTTGGGAAATAGGTGCTGAATAGCTTGAAAATGCTTCGCACGCCATTCCGCATATTGGGATTATCTTCAATACACAATGCATTGAGTGCTTCGCACGCCAATCCCAGGTAAAATCCACCAAATGGCTTTTAACCGGGTACTTTTATGGTAATTTACGTTTTGATCGATTTTGGGGGAACCAAACGAGCTTTAAGGTCGCGTAAAAAACAAAATGTGCAGAATAACATCCCACATTTATATTTGTAGAAAAAACTTCAAACAAAATTCATTCTCGTAACAAAAAATTTTTACTTCCGTTTAAAAAAACGTACTTCAGGTTGTTGGATTTTGTTGGCTAACGAACTCGTAGACAACCAACATGTGTACCAAATTTGAACCAAATCGGACTTAAAATGCGGCCGCTAGAGTGCGCACAGACATATATATATATATGATTTTTAATGACACCCTAAACGTGTTCTAGGGACCATGATCGGTGCTCATTTGCTACTCCCGACCTTGGGTCTTATCATAAGGGTCACTGCAATAGCTCATTTTTCCTATGGAAATTCGCTAATAAACGGCAATTGAAAGATTAAAATTATGTGTGTATGTTGCCGTTAAGGCTGGTAAAAGAATTGAAGAAAAGGCGCGATGAACTTCGCTCCTGGCGGGGGTCCCACGACCGCACATATTTACTTTGTTTACCGCAGAGGCCGTCTGCCCGCCTGGGCCACACTTATTAATACCAGATTGCAAACAATTTGTCAATTTCCTTCTTCATTTCAAGACCAAAAGTATCTCGAATAGTTCTCTTTTGAAATAGCATGTATATTAAATACGTGAATTCATTTCGACTCTGCATGTGCAAAATAAAATATGTTTTTATGACCGTAGTAAAATTGTGAACTCTTGAATATAGTGAAAAAATACCTTTCAATAAAAATGAACAATACTTAAAAGGAACGATATCCGTAGATTGTTCTGCAAAAGAGTTTATCTGTGTGCATTTTATTCGTTTAATTTCACACACTCTGCTCTTTATACTGCGGCTTATCTGTGTATAATTACTGGCGGAGAATGGAGTGTTTGAAACGTTATCAGCTGCGGCTCTCTGTGTGTTTATACTTCCTGCGCTCTCTTTAGTCTGTTATCTTCCCTTCCTTTGTACTTGTTAAGGCAATCTAAACAATCCAGTATTTTAGTCGCTGTTTATACAGGGTTTTTCGAAACTCTATGCACAAACTTCAGGATATTTTTCCTTGGGACGAAAGAAATAAGACGTCGTATGACCAAGGGTATATTTTGTTTCGTTTGCTGTATGTATGCAATTTTTACTTTAAAATGCATCATTTTAAAACTGTTAAATGAATTTAAACCAAATTTTGGTTGAATGTTTCCCTTGCTAAGCCCTAGATTGACAAACGATACTAAGTCATTATCTCTTTCCGTTTCAAAATGGCGCCCATTTACATTTTTAAACTTACTATTACAAAAAACTACAAATTTTACAAAAAAAGTTTATTAATATTTTTTTAAAAATTTGATTATAAATCCAAAACAGCTTATCTTTTAAAGTCAGGTAGAAATTAACCAAATTATTGGAATTTTTGCCCACCCGTTCATAGCCATTATTTGACCTCTTTGGTAATGCGACAACAGAACTCCTATTGAGTAACACCTCATTTTAAAGGCCTTGATAAAAGAAGAAGATTGGCGCAAATCACAAGTCTGTAAGTTGACTCTATCCAACACAATGGTCAATCAAAGTTATAATTTTCCCCCATTTAAATAATATTGAAATGAAAGATGATACATCTGTTATTTTTTACAAGGGTTTAATCCAGTAGATCACTCAATCTAAAACATAGTAATTAGTACAAAAGCAGTAAAGCTAAGCAATCTGGAATTCCCAGGTACTGGATTTTGGGTTGATACAAGCTTGCTTTGTTATTCATAACTGTGCATGTTTGTCGACTCCTAATAGTAAAAAGTGTACGATATTTTCCGTACACTCGATATTTTCCGTGTACTACGCAAGTCAACGACATGCGTTTCCCGGTAATCACCCTGCAGTTAGTTGTTGGCGTGTTTCAGTTAATGGATAAAATCAGCTGTTAACGAATAAATTGAATAACAACCTTTCGCATGCGCTAGTCTTTTGTTACGCTCACACATACGTACGCTCGATTGTATGGGAGTTGATGTAGGCGTTAACCCAGTCCCCATACAGTATGGTTTCCATATGTTTTCCAGGAGCAGCTGTTTTATATTTATTATTACAATTGCATGAGGTTACGTAACAGAGTTTTGCGGTTACTTGTATTCGCTATTAAAGTCTATCAAAATACTATTGGTATATTATGTTTAAAATCTAACAACATCTATTTTATATTAATTATTGCCAACGTTTTAAGGTTATGTAACACATTGTTTGACAGTCACTGGTATTTGTAATATTTAGCTTCTGGAACTCCCCAAGGATTACACATAATCACGTACTTCCAAGTTTATTATTTTGCTCGTATACAGTAACAATATGGCGACACAGAATGCCTGCCTTTAGAAACGTAATCTAAGAATGCAAGATGGTGCAGGAATATTGGAATGAAAGATTCCCAGTGTGGTTTAATAATACTGAAAGCTTCCATATTGCGGCAAGCATTCCAATATTTCACTTTTAGCAGATTGCTATTCCTGACAAAGCCGAGGCAGTGTGGACTGTCAGGCATTGTAGGGAAAATTCTTTTTATAAAATTACGGAAGTTTTTATTTTATTTAATTACTGGTTGCATTTAATGAGGTCGGTATAGGTCACATGACCTGACGCCAGGAATATGATGGGTTTGTTATTCTGCACTATATTATAAATTGGTAATTTACTAGAATGCATAAAATGATTACAATATTGTATGATAATCGTAATTGAGAGTATTAAATTAAATATTAAATATAGGAATTAAACAATGTTGTAATAAGGTTAACGTGCTAGGCGTACATTGAAATAATTCGTCACGCAGTTGACGTGAGTTGGGTGAATTTTCAATATTAGGTTTATATGTTTTATGGTATAAATCAACTATTTGGGAAATTCGTTTACTCACGAAGACGTTGAAAAGCTGTCTGCGTGTATGAAATATATAAGTAGAATTTGTTTACACCTCATCCTCCACCCCGGAACACACCCTTCTTCGTTCCGCTCTCATGATTTATATACATCGTGTTTAAACCAGATTTTTAAATATTTTGAAATCGGCACTGTAGTTTTCCGTTTATAACCATTTTACTTTCTCCACTATGCTATAGTATAGAGAAAGTATAGTGATCGCAAAAAAAAAAATCGATGTTGAGATTTTTGTAGAAATATCCGTTTTGGGACCCCCTGAGGCCAAAAAAAGTGGTTTTTACAAAACGTATGTATGTATACAAAGCTAGAGAGAAAACGATTGATTTCCAACAAATTTGAACCAGACATGTCATTTACGCCTTTATAGATGAACGAAAAAAAGGTTTTGAACATTTTTGAAAAATATACCTCCTTTTTTGCCAAAAAACCTAAAAAAATCAGTTATTATAATTTTTATAAAAAAACGGTTCTAACGATTTTGATAAAATTTGGCCTATTTGTAGCCCTGAATGTACCCTAACTGCATATTTCTAAAAATTCTCATTTAGCTAATAACAATAACTGATTTTTGGGTTTTTTTTTGCCTGAAAAGGGGATTGTTTTTCAAAACCATTTTTCATGCATCTATTCAGGCCTAATTGACGTATTTGCTGCACATTTTTTCGAAATCGATTGAATAGTTTTCTCTCTAGGTAATAATAGTAATATTTATTAGTTTATCTCGTACTTTAATATCACCTCTCCTACCCCTCCTACAATAATTATGAAGTCACAGTGAATTTGTTTAATAATTTAAACATGTTTGTGAGAAAGTATGTGCCGGTTCTTGGTATGAATAATAATAAGTGTAGTTTTGTTTATTTCAATAATATTAATGTTATCTTGTTTTGTGGAGTCTGTTTTATATGTATTATGTATGAATGTGCTTTTGTGTGAGTACGTTTTGTTAATTAATGTTTAAGTATGTATATATTTTTTTATAATTAATCATTTGTGTTTTAAAATGTAAAATCCTGCTTATTGTTTATTTAAATATAAGTTTCAGTGAGTTTGTTTTTTCTTGAAAACATTTTTCATTGTATTTTAGATTACTTTATATTAATTTCTAATTTAACTTTCTGTGATTATTATTATTTTGTTTGTTTTACTATTATATTTTTCACCAGGGGGAACCCCTGCGTGCTCCACACGCCAACCAATTTGGAACCTTCTATACGCATAATCATGTTATGTTTTCCTTATAATAAAGGTGTAGGATTAATAATAACCCCAAAGCTAAGAAGGCAAATAATGTTAAATGTTCAAATAAATTTATATAAGAGCAGTTATAATAAAGGATAAAAGAACCAGCAGGCTGGTCTACACTTTAATGAAAACCTTACCTAAAAGTTAGACACACTGATTATTCTACAAATTAATCGCATATATTATTTCTCAAGACTATTTTTTTGTCGGTACGCCATAACTTCCTTAATACATCATCAAATTACATGAATGAGGCATCATTTTAAATCTTTCCTTAACCACTACACGGGAAAAATAGACAAACAGCTTAAAATTCATGTTTTAATAACAAAAATTGATTTAAAAAACTTTTATATTATACTCTGTATGTTCCTAATGAAAGGCGCCATCTACTAACCATCTGTTTAACTAGCATGACAGCTGTTAGTTAGATTGTTTACACTGTAAGATTGTATAGGGAAACTGTTATTTATAAACCAATGTAAATAAATAAACTTAATTAACTGAATTAAATCAACGTGTTAAATCAGGTAAATGTAGGCCTACTCCGAACTTGCGAAATATTCGCACGGGTCAGCTAGTTCTACTAATTATTGATTTCAAAGTTTGAAATCAGCTGTTAATGGAAATATTGGAGCAAACAGCTGTTTTATCTGTCATCCAATTTGATTGCTATGGTAATCTATATAATAAAAATGAATTGCTGTTCTTTGAAAGCGCATCACTTGAGAACGGCTGGACCAAATTTTTTGTTTTTTGATTTAAAATGTTCTTAATAGTCCGAACTAGGTTTTTATATAAAGAAAAATTTGAAAAGTTTCATGACAAAGTTTCAAATTTGGAAAAAACTAAACTGCCTCTTTTGTATGGACTCAATCAAGACCATAGCGCACAAAATCAGCTGTTCATATAAAATTCTTAGCAACATGTCATGTTTGTTTACATTCATTACCATAGCAACTTTACTAGCAGATTTGTAATCAGTTTATTATTATTTTTAAATCAATAGCTTTTAGGTTAGATTGACCAACTTAAAGTAAATAAAAACAAAAATCAACTAAAAGTGCTTACTATATATTTTAATTAAATTCAAACATTGGATGTTACATATATTATAAAACAACTGATTTGCAGCAAAAACTGAACATAATTTTAGGTTAAACCTACAATGAACTAAAACACGCTTATTTGCAATTAATTGGGCTAATTTAGAATCAGTTTTTTTTACAATTCATCACAACTATCCGTTTTTTTAGATTAGGTAAAAGCAAACAAAAGGTTTACTGTATTATCTATAAAGCTTCACAAACTATAAATCTAAATTTGTGTAGTCCTAGGCGTTGTGTTAAATTGGAAACATTAATTATAATATTTCTTAAATCCGTTTATATAAAATTACGATGGTAACATTGTAATTGACATAATAAGTGAGGAGGTTTTATAATTTCTTGCGAACGACTTAAATAGTGCTTTCATACAGTTGTTATAATGGAAGTAGCATATAGTAATAATAATGTAAGCTGTGTGCACTAAATAAGAAACAAAATCACTGAATATTATAGTGCATACAAAATAAATCATTTTACAATTGTTAATTGGTAATTCCACAATGTCAAAATCAGCTACTTCAATTATTGTGATTAATTGATTATCAACTGTTTATTATCAAACTGTTGTTTTTATTTATTTGTTTACCTCAGTAAAGGACCAAACATTCAGTTTTATTGCGCAGGTCGACCAGAGCAATAATTGTTCTGACCATGGCAATTTTGTTTGTGTGTAAATTTAGTTCAACTAAAATATTTTGTTGATCAATAATAACATTGCACAATTAATTATTATTGTCAATATTACTGAACGCTTTTACGGGCCTCAGTGCTGTGTGTATAAACTATTTCCATAACAATTGCAATCGAAGTCACAGTGAAAATAAAAGCAATAAAACACCATCAGATATAATTTAAATATCAAACAATTTTTATATTTAACTTTATATTTTAAAATTCACTGTTGTAATATGAACACATGTAATAAAAGTAGCCTAAATAATGTAATTTCATTATTTAAATAACACAAATTGTCTAATAAAATAACGCTAAAAAATAATTGTAATTGGTTTGAAATGATCTTACAATCAAAAATAGTTTGTTATACTTGGCAGTAACCGAATTAAAACAATAATTGCATGAACATCTTCAGTCCAGTTCGAGCAAAAACTGTCTTTGCTGCATTCGAAAACATTTCCACCCAAGCTTCAAAATAAGATCCAGAAATGCTCTTATATATAAATTTATGTATGCTGGTCCGAAGTCATCGTTGGAAACTATGTAGTCGGAAACCTAACAATGTCTATATGACTCCATCTTCTCCAAAATATTTTTGATATGCTTTAGTAAAGGATACAAGACAGTTTAATAAAATATTTAACATTAAAAAATTGTGTCCTTAAGAAAAACGTAAAATATTAATAAAATTCTTATTATTAGAATATATACTGATTGGGTTATTTAAAGTTATGATGAATTTCATTGCAATAATTCCATTCAGAAGAAATAAAATTGAGACAATTAGTGATCGTTTAACGATTCCGTGTTTTCCTTTAATGTAGTGAAACTGTTAAATAGTTCATAGTATTATCAAATTCTAACTACATGTCTAGACATCTTGTAAATGTAAATACAAATGTGTATTCATTTATGTTTGGTTCATCAGTCTAGGAGTAACCTAAGATTTTTTCCGACTAAATTTACAAATATTGAAGTAAAATATGTTTTTATCAAAATGAATTATAGCCTATGTTACTCACAGATAGTGTTGCTTTTTATTAGTAAAACTATTTTTCAATCGGTTCAGTAGTTCCAGAGATTTCACCCTACATACAAACAAACAAATTTTACCTCTTTATAATGTTAGTATAGATGTATGATGTAATATAATGTACAATGTATAATGGGGTTAGGCGGTAGAGAGGACTTAACAGTCCTAACCTCACCTCATAAGAAGAAAGGCAATTCTATTCTATTCGTGCACTGTTTACAACTAAATTTTAAATTTCGAGTGCTGTAATGTAAAATACAGCGTCTTAGAAAAATACATAAATAAATTACAACTTATGTAAAATCCTGTTACGAATTAATTAAGTCCTCGTTCTGATACAATAAGAAACAGCGCAGAACTGGATGTTGTTCCACAATTTTAAAGCGGCAAAATGGGTTTAGAGTTTGTCAAGTTTTAATTAAAATCCCTGAGCGCCGCGTTAAAAGAATTACCTTTACAACTTATTTATAGCCGCGGTGGCCCCTGACCGTGTTCCGACAACTTTATGTTGCATCACCTGAAGTACATTATAAGGATGAAAAGTTTTCCCATTGTTTAAGTTATAACCTGACAACTGTTATATGTACAGACTAGTCCCTGCTCGCTTCGCTCACCAACCTCGGCGGCGACCCATGTCGAAACCAACGCAAACAGATTATTGTATACTATGATATTTTCACGGCAATTACGATTGAGCGGTGACCTACACATTAGGGTGGGTACAAAAAGCGATTTTTAGAATTTCGGATTCTAATGTGGTAAAAAAGTTGCCTTTTTGTATTCTGATTTTGTCGCGCTTTAGCGTCAATCTTTGAAGAAAAAAAAAAAAAAAAAAAAAAAAAATCGGCGGAATTTCAACTTTATTACAAACGATTAGTTTAAAAATAAACGGTACCAGGAACTGGCACATACTTTCTCACAAACATATTTAAATTATCAAACAGATTTACTGTGACTTGTAGGGTGGGGTAGGAGAGGTGATTTTTTATTAAAGTTGGAGATTAACTAATAAATATTATTATTATTATCTAGAGAGAAAACTATTCGATCGATTTCGAACAAATTTGCACCAAACACGTCAATTAGGTATTTATAGATGCACGTAAAAAGTTTTTGAAAAACAACCCCCTTTATGGCCAAAAAACCCCCAAAAATCAGTAATTTTTATTATTATTAGCTAAACGAGAATTTTTAGAAAGATGCGGTTTTTTGCATATGGTAGGGCACATTAAAGGCTACAAATAAGCCAAATTTTATCAAAATCAGTAGAGCCGTTTTTTTATAAAAAAATAATAACAGATTTTTGGGGGTTTTTTTGGCAAAAAAGGGGTTATTTTTCAAAATTTATCAAAACCCTTTTCGTGCATTAATACAGGCCTACTGGACATGTCTGGTGCAAATTTGGTTGACATCGATCGAATAGTTTTCTCTCTAGCTTTGTATACATACAGACATACATACAGACATACACACAGACAAACATACAGACATACAGACACACATTTTGTAAAAACCACTTTTTTGGGCTCAGGGAGTCCCAAAACGGATATTTCCACAAAAATCTCAACATCGATTTATTTTGCGATTACTATATTTTCTCTATACTATAGTATAGTGAGAAAGTAAAAATGTATGCCCCTGAAGTGTTTCTTTTTAACTCTTTTCTTATGTTTATTTTTTTTAAATGCAATAACGTTGTTAGATCGCGCTTAAGGCCTAACATTTGGTGGATCTTTTTGGTTATGTGTCGGCAAACTTTAAACATTTTCTAAAGAGAAACTACGAAAGGAATAGTTGTTACCTTTATTCTGGAGGCCGGTAGGCGACAATATCTTTGAGAATTTGCTTGAATAGGTCTTTTCCGTGATGCCGCCGTCGCCACAAAAACTCACACAAGTACGAATCAAGCAAAGAACGATGAGTGGCGCACTGAACTTTGTCACGGTGTTTTGCCAGCCGCCAATTGCTTTCGACTGTTGGAGTATATGCACCCGTTTCGGGATCGACAAAATTATATTTATGAGTAACTGTGAAATGCTCATAACAGTAACTTCGAACCGGTTAGTTTAGGAAAATGTTTAAAGTTTGCAGACACATAACCGAAAAGCGCCCATTTGGTAAAATTTTCAAAAAATGCCTTTTATATCTTTTTTCAAAAATAGTTTTAACGAAATACAAATACAAAAGTAACGAACATTCTTTTTTACACCTTCTCTTAGAAGGTCTTGTTTGATCGTAATCAGAGAAAGCTGGTAATCGAGTCGTAGTTTTCCCGTGATAGATAGTATGTACTTCAGCATGGAGCTGTATTATCATCTATTTTCATTAGCAACGTGGACAGGAAAGACACAATTAGGATTATGAAGAGGGAATACAGAAAAGAAATACAGCGATCTTGAGAACCCACTGTGGTTTAATGTGCAGATACCTCACTCTAAAGTTCTCGTCTCAACAAGGCATTTGATGAACAGTTTGTTAATAAGGATGCAGAATATGTTGCGTCAACCAAAATGAGAGTTGAGTTACCTGCAACCGCCATAATAAGCGCCAGATTTAGAATATCTGATAGAGCAACAGCTGCTATCGCGTCTGGTGTTTTAAAATATCTTGGACTGATTCGTGAGGAGAATGAAACCCTATAGTAATCGATTACAAAAAAAAAAAAAAAATAAATAAAAAATAATAATAAGACGGCAAAAACACAAAGTTAGGAAAGAACTGAAAGAGTGTCAAGATTTAAAGATGTTAGTGTGAAAGGAATATACTTTGATGGGAGGAAATACAATAATTTGTACCAAGAAAAATCGTTTTAAAGATCTGAACATCTGATCAGGAAGACGCAACAGACGCAACGTTATCCACTAGGCTAAGGCTTGATTAAAGAAAACTGACAAATTAACAAAACTTCAGTTACTTTACTATCGGTATAAATATTAAGTGTAAAAAGTAAAAGATAGTGTATCAGCACCATCTAGGAGCGGTTATAACAAGTATGCTCGGTTCTTATTAAGTTAGTCTGTATAGATTATATTCGTGAGACGCTTCTTCGAAAGTTGCATGTTTGAACACTTAGGTACATTTTTCTCAGGAAGTATTAGAGATAATGAGCTGAAATTTAGTACACATATTTATAGGTATATAATAAGCATTTAGATCAAAGATTATTTCAAACAAATTTAAATTGTCGGTTTTAAGGCTTTTTTTCTAAAATTAACCTTAAAATTTAATGAAGCGTTTGTTGTTTTAGTATACAATTATTTAAAAGCAACTTAGAACATAAAAAAACTGTTGTAAATGTGTATGAAGGACCGCTATATTTGTGTACTAAATTTCAGTATTATATCTCTGCAGGTTATTTTTTAAAGTGCACCTAAGTTAACATTGTCGTTATATGAAACGACTCAATACATCAGCTGCTAGAATGTGACACAAGTTGACTCAAACAAGCCTTCTGATTGGCTGCAAGAATGTGGTACTTTTTGCAACTAAACTGCAAAAGGATTTGGTATCTTTTGCTATTAAACGCTATTTTCTCCCATCAATTTACATCGGATCTGGTATGTTTTGACTCAATATGAATAAATATTATAAAAATATATATTACTCACTATGGATTCCATTCTTTAACTCATTTTGCGGTTTTTTGTGATTTGGTACTTTTCGCAAATAAACTCCTCATATATATTCTGCTTACGCCCATGTTATTTAGTGTTCTTTATTTTTTATTAGACGGATTACCCAATAAATTAATTTTGGTTTATACTTCCAACTTTATTTAAAACCCTTTGTGTAATCTCAGTGAAATGTAAGCGTACATCATTTGACGCCATCTCACAGTATAGCCTACTGAAGACGATCAGGGGAGAGAAAACATTTGCATGCGTCCGTCTGCGGTTGTGTTCGTTGAAAAAAGTAAATGTGTGTGGCCGTGGGACCCCAGTCAGAAACGAAGTTCATCACACATTTTCTTCAATTCTTTTACCAGCCTTAACGGCAACATATACACATAATTTCAATCTTTCAACTGCCATCTATTATTAGATTGTTTTGTATACAAATATTTACTGTTTCCATACGTTTAATGTTGTTATAATAAAGTTGTTGAATTAATTATAACATCAAAGCTAAGACAGTAAACACAGTTAAATGTCCATTCATTTCAAATACATTCAATAAACATAAAATGTTCGTTCATCCGTCTAGGCCTAACCTAAAATAATTGTGTGTATGTTTAATGTATTTTATGTGCTAACAGCAACATACGTACAATAATTTTAGGTTAGGCCTACAAAGTCATTTTAAGTCGAAGCCTAACCTAAAATTATTGTATGTATGTTGCCGTTAAGGCAGGTAAAATAAATTAAATATACATACAATGATTTTAGGTTAGGCCTAGACTGATGAACGAACATTTTATCTTTATTGAATGTATTTCAGGGCTTGACGGTAATATCTGAACTACGCCGGACGGAATTGATCGTCTTTTAATTTAAATTGATGAACCAAAACACATGTTTCTTGAATGTATTTACATTCATTGTTATAGCAAGAAATTTTGTAACGATTTTTCGTTACTCGTATTTTACATTTGTGTTGCCATAGCAACCAATCGTTACGCATTGCATTTTCTATTCGTTATCTTACCGCAACGCGTGTTCCAAAAACATCCGTCCGCATTCATACGTCCGTCTGCTGCTGTGAGCAGATCTTATCTCTAAATAGTCACTTATTTATGAATGTAACGTCTTATCCATTTGTAAAATAGAATAATGATAAATTTACTTCACAGTTATTTTAAACTCCATCATACATTAGACTAAACCGGTAATTCAATTAAATGAACTGGTGGTTAAATGAATTGGATTCCATAAAAACGTAAATGTAAAAATAGGCTAAGTCCGGAAAATAGTTGAGCAGTTTGTAGAGTTTTCTTTATATCTAGGGACATCGATTAAAAGACAACAATATATTTACGGGACACCCGGTACTATAATACAGCTTTAGACAGAAAGAAACCAATACAAGATGTATAACTTGTAAACCCAGAACTTGCAATATACGAGTAAGCCTCTTTTTGCTAAGTCCGTAGTCTGCTTTACGTCGTGAAACAGACAGAAATATTCATGTAAAGTGTTTTCCATTTTGATCCTTCAGTCAGTAGGAGCTCAACACGTTCACTGCTAAGGA
>JAGFPH010000438.1:218578-232459 GCA_018207615.1 Philaenus spumarius | reverse complement strand
AAACCTAAACACAATGTATTGTTCTAATTACTGGTTCGAAAAAGAATATAGATCTAAATTACAAGCTAAAGATTAAATTGGATATACTCAAGGATACACCTATAACAGCTATGGGTAGGAGTGGGGGAGGGCGAGTACCTATAGCTCTGTAATATTATCTAGTGTTTAGTAGTGTTAAAACCCTCTGAGGATGATGACCATGTCATCGAAGTACATACGGGTAACGTACTAAACATAACTTAAAATTTAGTTGTTTAGTTATTGTTTTTGTTCCTTGTTTTGTGGTTCGGAGTTTTTATTTAAATCAGTGTGCCTTAGGTTGGTTAACAATATAGGTTGAATTCGTTTCGTAGAAACTTACTACGTTGCATAACAATACGTCTTAGGTTAGTAACGGCATAGACTCATATAAAAACAATTGCTATTGTGGTTTTTAGCTTAGGTTAGAATAATATAGATCGATTATTTTTCGTAGACACTTACTACATTGCATAACATTACGTCTTAGGTTGGTTTACGACATAGACTCCTATAAAAACCATTGCTGTTGTGCTTTTTAGGTTAGAAAAATATAGGTCGATTATTTTTCGTAGAAGCTTACTACGTTGCATAACAATACGTCTTAGGATAGTAACGGCATAGACTCCTATAAAAACAATTGCTATTGTGGTTTTTAGCTTAAGTTAGAATAATATAGGTCGATTATTTTTCGTAGACACTTACTACGTTGCATAACATTACGTCTTAGGTTAGTTTACGACATAGACTCCTATAAAAACATTGTCTGTCCATGTTAGTAGAAACATAGGTTTCCACGTTAAGGTTTGCGGTTTAGGTAGGGTTAACCTAATCATAGTGTATTCGTTATGTTAGTTAACAATAAAGACTTCTTGGTTATTGTTTGCTGCTTAGGCAAGGTTAATTATTAACAACATAACTTCTTGCTAAAATAATGCTATGTTTACAGGGGTTGGAACCAACCCGCAGATCTCGAGGCATACATCTTTACAAATCGTAGAGAAAGCAGTACTAGAATTCGAAAAGAATGTCTCACCACTCTTAATGTTGCATTTATGCACCACACTAACATTCTCTCTATTATCGACATCTTCCATCATCGAGGATACAATGCACATACACATCTTTCCGATCACAAAGGCGTTTTGGAACACCCTGTACATGCTGCGACAATGGCTGCTATAAGATAACGATGGATTGTAAACTTAACGTCATCGTTTAACAATGCACATACAAATTTTTCCGTTCACAAAGGCGTTTTGGAACACCCTGTATAGGCTGCGACAAGTGGCGAACTAGATGGCGTCGGATTGTAAACTTAGCAACGTCGTTTAACAACGCATATACAAATTTTTCCGATCACAAAGGCGTTTTGGAACACCCTTAGGTTATTTAGATGGCGTTGGTGAGAATGATAGGTTACGTCATAATTTTAGAACACCTTCTATGTAGCAATTAAGTGTTACACACGCCTAAATCTAATAACTTAATATTTGTGTTTAGACTGGACCAACGTTAATATGTTTATTGTGTAGGTTAGGCACATTGGCCTTTGCTAATGAGTTATGTTCGCTATTTATGTTAATTATCAAGTTAATATTTGTTGTTTGGTCTTGGTTAGTTAACAATGTAGACCGACTAGGTTTCGTAGAAACTTACTACGTTGTACAACATTACGTCTTAGGTTAGTTTACGGCATAGACTCCTATAAAAACAATTACTGTTGTGCTTTTTAGGTTAGAAAAATATAGGTCGATTATTTTTCGTAGAAGCTTACTACGTTGTATAACAATACGTCTTAGATTAGTAGCGGCATAGACTCCTATAAAAACAATTGATATTGTGGTTTTTAGCTTAGAATAATATAGATCAATTATTTTTCGTAGACACTTACTACGTTGCATAACATTACGTCTTAGGTTGGTTTACGATATAGACTCCTATAAAAACATAGGTTTCCACGTTAAGGTTTGCGGCTTTGGTAGGGTTAACAATAAAGGTATCTTGGTTATTGTTTGCTGATTAGGCATGGTTAATTATTAACAACATAGCTTCGTGCTAAAATAATGCTATGTTTACAGATCGGTTACCCTCAGTTATGTTTGGGTGTTTCTACTGGCAGATCGTCATAATACCTTTCTCTATAAGTTACTTGTACATAATACTTTATAGCGAACCGAATCAATCCTTGTTCGTCCATGCCGTGTGTTATATGTTTTTACTATACACTATAACAATTTTGGGATTAAGTTTTGTTAAGTTATATTACGAAAGTTCGTTTTGGAACACCCTGTATAGGCTGCGATATATCGCAAAGATGGCTAACTAGGTGGCGACGGATTTTAAATTTACCAACGTCGTTTAACAACGCTCATACAAATTTTTCCGATCACAAAGGCGTTTTGGAACACTCTGTATAAGCTGCGACTAGCTGGCGACGGATTGTAAATTTAGCAACGTCGTTTAACAATGCACATACAAATTTTTCCGATCACCCAGGCGTTTTGGAACACCCTGTATAGGCTGCGACAAGATGGCTGCGATCGACGGATTTTAAATTTAGCAACGTCGTTTAACAATGCACATACAAATTTTTCCGAACATCCTGGCGTTTTGGAACACTCTGTATAGGCAGCGACAAGATGGCAAACTAAGTGGCGACGGTTTATAAATTTAGCACCGTCGTTTAACAACGCATATACACATCTTTTCGATATCCCGGTCGTTTTGGAACACCATACAGCGCCAACGGCTGCGATCGACGGATTATAAATTTAGCACAGTCGTTTAACAACGCATATACACATCTTTTCGATCTCCCAATCGTTTTGGAATATCCTGTATAGACCGCTACGAGATGGCGAACTAGATGTCTACGGATTATAAATTTAGCACAGTCGTTTAACATCGAGGATACAATGCATATACGTTATTTTCCGATCACACAGACGTTTTGGAACATTCTGTAGGAGGCTGCGAAAATGGCTGGCGGCAAGGATGCGTATACGTATTTTTCCCTATCACCCTGACTCGCAGACGATCAAGATGGCGGTGGGGTTGCAATGCATATGAAACATTTACAAACAGAATAGGGTAAGGAATTTTTCAATGCGTACATTTTTATTCAAATTATTACTCCATGCCCAATTTTTAACGCATATAGGTATTTTTCCGATCACCCATGATCGTACAACTGTCTGCTCATAACGCATCGTTATATACAAAGTATTACCCTTAGCCCAAAATGTTTTATACATGATTTATCTATAACGCACTGTTATATACATATTTTATACAAATTATTACTCCCAAATTTTTAATGCGCCCCAAATATTACAACACTGCAATCTGCTATGTTTATATACTCAACCTTAATACAAGTAAACTAGAAATGTCGTCGTGGGCCAAACGGCAAAGGCCGTTCTCTCACCGAACTCGCTAGGTTCGAATCACCGTTCTGGACTAACTTAAAAATAAAAACTAATAATATAAATAAATAGTTATCACGTGACTTCGGGGATGGGGTCAAAGTGAGGGGTATGGCGGAAACAAAATGTCAGCTGAGATTCCTCTTGGGTCAGCAACACATTCCGATCACCCAGACGTTTTGAAACACCCTGTATAGGCTGCGCCAAGATGACAAACTAGGTGGCGACTGATTGTAAATTTAATGCCGCCGTTTAACAATGTACATCTTTCCGATCACAAAGGCATTTTGGAAGACCCTGTATAGGTTGTGATATATCACAAAGATAGCGAACTAGGTGGCGACGGATTTTAAATTTAGCAACGTCATTTAACAATGCACATACAAATTTTTCCAATCACCCGGTCGTTTTGGAACACCCTGTATAGGCCGCGACAAGATGACGAACTAGGTGACGACGGGTTTTAAATTTAGCAACATCGTTTAACAATGCACGTACAAATTTTTCCGATCACCCAGACGTTTTGGAACACCCTGTATAGGCCGCGACAAGATGGCGAACTAGGTGGCGACTGATTGTAAATTTAACGCCGCCGTTTAACAATGCACATACACATCTTTCCGATCACAAAGGCGTTTTGGAACACCCTGTATAGGTTGTGGTATATCACAAAGATGGCGAACTAGGTGGCGACGGATTTTAAATTTAGCAACGTCGTTTAACAATACACATACAAATTTTTCCGATCACCCTATCGTTTTGGAACACCCTGTATAGGATGCGATAAGATGGTAAATTAGGTGACGACAGATTATAAAAGTAGCGACGTCGTTTAACATCGAGGATACAATGTATGTACACATCTTTCCGTTCACCCAGGCGTTTTGGAACACCCTGTATAGGATGCGATATATCGATAAGATGGTAAATTAGGTGACGACAGATTATAAAAGTAGCGACGTCGTTTAACATCGAGGATACAATGTATGTACACATCTTTCCGTTCACCCAGGCGTTTTGGAACACCCTGTACATATAGGATATGTCCGACAAAGATGACGACGCACAACAACGACGCTTCCCATGTATGACGACGCACAACAACGACGCTTCCCATGTTCGACGACACAAAACAACGACGCTCCTCGACGGACATTCAATTTTATAATTTTTACAAAAAAAGATGGCTGCCAAAAATGGCGGAAACAAAATGGCGGAGAGGTAAAAAACCCACCCCCACACCCACCACCACCCCCACACCCAGGGTCACGTGACCAAATGCGGCTCTCTGATTGGCTAAATCGTAGTCCCATAAGAGCCCATGTTGGGCCTAAAGGGGCGCCATGACTACTAACATGGTTTGTTTATGTTGTAATTTACTTTATTGAAGTGGGTTATGTTTAATTTTGCTGTAACAGATATAACATAATAAATATACTTATATAATATACTAAAATGAAGCGCTAGCGAAGTATTGCCGGGTCCACTAGTACTATATTAATTTCAAATTAAGTTTTTTTAAATATTTTTTTTAGACAAGAAACACCTTCTAAGAGTAATTTTTAATACAAAACTTAGAAAGAAAAAATCATTTGTGAAAAAGGAGCTGCCGCGAAGCTTAAATAAAATTAATGTCACTAATGAAAAACGTGAAATATTACTCCGTTTTAAGTTAGATTTACAATTGTATATTCATTGTTCACTTTAGAGAAAAGGCGCGAGAAATTTAATAACGAAAAATTATTTAGGTTAATATTTCATTTAAATGAAACCCTCCTTTACATCCTGGGAATGGGGTGATTTTTACTTGTATAATGCAAGTTTCTTGTTAACAAATTTCTATAGGAAAAATTAGCTATTGCAGTGGCCCTTATGGTAAGACCCAAGGTCATGAGTAGCAAATGAGCATCGATCATGGTCCAAAGAACACGTTTTGGGGTGTCATTAAAATCATATATATATACATATATGTGTTCGCACTCTAGCGGCCGCATTTTAAGCCCGATTTGGTTCAAATTTGGTACACATGTTGGTTGTCTATGTCGCTTGGTCGAGTTCGTTAGCCAGAAAATTCCAACAACCGGAAGCACGTTTTTTGACCGGAAGTAACTATTTTTTTGGATTTTTCCTACGACGATGAATTTTTTTAGAGTTTTTCCTAAAAATTGTAAATGTAGGATGTTATTCTGTACATTTTGTTTTTTTTACGCGAACTTATAGCTCGCTTGGTGCCCCCAAAAAAGATCAAAACGTAAAATACCATAAAATTACACGGCTCAAAGCCATGTGGTTGATTTTACCGCGGGGTTGGCGTGCGAAGCACGCTATGCATTGTGTATTGAAAATACTCCCAATATACAGAATGGCGTGCGAAGCACGCAATGCTTTGTGTATTAAAAATACTCCCAATAAGCGGAATGGCGTGCGAAGCATTTTACAACTATTTAGCAAAGTCGTGAATAGATCTATTTCCCAAATTGTTGGTTGAAACCCTAAAACATAGGCAGCCTATAAACTTAATTTTGGAAATTTTCTCAACTCACGTCAGCGGTTCAGCTGTGTGGTCGAATTATTATGTTTTCATTTATTTATCTTTTATTAGTGGAGGTAGGTACTTTTGCTGAAAAAACTGACGTAAGTGAATTCAAAACAAAAGAGAATTTTACAAATAATTAAAATATTCCAAATAGTGTAAAATCTGTAGGTGTGTATATAATTGAGTGTTATCTGGCTTATCTTAAGGCTCGGGTACCTAAATTCAAAAACAGCGAAGTTGGCCAACTCAACCAGTGGTATATTTCAGATGTCTTGGCACCAGCATAACTTTACTTTTAAGCCTTTTGTGTTATTTTCGTAAAAAACGACAGTTTTATTTTTTACTTAAAGTAAACTTGGGGGATTTTCCCCGTGCTCACTCCGCTCGCCAACCCCCACCCCACCTCTCTATATTAAAACTGTATTATAATATATTAATATTATAATAATTATAATAACGTATAATTATATACTATGTACCGCCTATTCCCTAGAAAGAAGTCTAGAACACTGCTTTGTTGTGTAGGTCGGCCCTAAAAAGGACCGCAAGTGTTGCCTGAAGGGCGTGTAATTGTTTCGAGTGTCCGTAGCCGCTTGTGCAAGCACAGATCTCTTCCCTATGGGACTTTGGTTAGAGAGACTACGGTGGAGGTTCTAGCCTCTTTTCCGCGAACGAATTTTCGTGTACGCTGTGTTGATGCAGGTGTTTGTAAAGTAGAAACGAATTTATTGCATTACAAATTAAATGAATTTATTCCTGGTAAAACAGCCTGGCGGTCGGCGCAATTCCCCCACTAACGCCAACGACTCTCTTCTCTGTGGCATGGTTTTCCGCTTCGGCACTTGTCCGGCCAATTCTCCCGCAGTTCTAGGCTCAGTATTTCATTCTCAAGACTGGTGAAGCTGGTCCCCTTGGCAGTGGTCGCTTGTTGGTTACGTATTTATTCTATTCTTATTACTTTATTATTGGGGAGGTGTTTTAGTGGGTAGTGGGTCCAGGAGGATGGATCGAATCCGACAGTACCTTCTGTGTTGAGAGGTCTGCGTAAGTGCATTTCACCGCCTAAAATAAAAAAAAAACTTTATAATTATAAGAAGAAATAGAAAAACTTTTTTATATAATAGAGAGAATAGATTGTTGATGGCTTAGGTCTTTTGCAATATTTCTTTTTACAACTAAGTAAAAAATTAATAAAGTTTACTATTTATATCATTCGTTTATGAAAACAATACAACGGATTTGAAAACGTATTTGGCAATCTAAATCCGCATATGACAGTACTTCAAAATGAAAAAAAATTTTTGGATTTCACGAATTAGCGAAAAAAAAAGACTTATTAGCATTGCTCTTATGGGAATCAGATTCAATTGGAAGACAGATTCAATATCCTTCCCAAGGGTAAACTTAAACAAATAACTTATCCTTTCTCTTTTAAAAATTTGTGTTTCAATGGTGATCTGTAAGATGGTCTATCATGCGTATAATGTAGAATCCGTGTTTAGGTATGGCATAGTCATGTGGGGGAATGCAGTGGGTATAGACAAAGCTTTTTGCTAAAAAACATTTACGGACAATGATCTATCTGGACCAAAAAACTAGTTTTAGGTCATTTTTTTATATTTAATTTATTGGGACCGTACAATGTACGAAGTTTTAGTATGGGTCCACACAAATAGAAAAATATTGGATCGGAATTGTTTTAAACATGAATATAGCACCAGAAACAAGGAAAATGACAGATTTCCATCTCATTGTTTGAAATTGTTTGAGAGTTTTCAATATACATATATTGGCCCAATCATTACAAATATTTAAATGAACTACTGATTAAAAATGAAATAAAACAGAAATTATAAGCAAAGCTTATTTCGTTATAATTACCTTGTATTAGTTGTCTTCCGTCCTTAGTTGCAGATTATAGCTACAGCGCTGTTTCGCCGAACACTGTCGGCTTCGTCAGGCTTGTACTAACACTAACACATATACGAACACATAACACTAACACACACAAAATCGGAGTACAACTCGTAGTAAGAATTTAATAAAAATGTGGCCACATTATCGCGTCGTTCATGTACAGCTGCAGGTAGGACACTAGATGTGGACAGAGGTAAGCTATTGTAAGCTGCCAGTTTGTGTGGTATCGGATGGTTAGAAGTATAGTGTATTGTATGGCTGGTCTGTGTCGGTTTTCTATAAATTTTAAAGCCATGTTTAGTCTCATTTCTTGTGATGGTCAGGCCAAGAAAGTTTAGGCTGTTGTTGGCGTCGATTTAAGTGGTGAACTTCAGTGTGGGATGGATGTTGTTTATGAAATTGGTTAGTTTATTAATTTGTCTCTTTGTTCGTTCAAACAAGCAAATTACATCGTCCACGTATCTATGGAATATATAAGCTATCTTGTGATGACTGTGATAAAATATATATAGGCCAAACAGGACGCTCTTTCAAAACCAGATTCAAGGAACATATCCTTAGCCATAAAAAAAAACAATAACAGACAGAGCTCAAATTACGCAGAACACTTAATTAATGAGAACCACAATTACACCAACATAAACACTAATTTATAAATTCTGTACAAAGTCAATAAAGGGACTACAATAGATATATTGGAAGAGTTTCAGATATATAAAGAGTACAAAAATAATCCAGATAACATGTTGAACGGCAAGTTGAACTTCTCTTCCAACCCTATATACGACATAAAAGCCAAAGACAAGCAAACATAACACAAACAAATAGATCCACCATTCGTTCAAACTTTCAACTTAATTATCAGAACATACTGATAACCTCTGTCCACATCTAGTGTCCTACCTGCAGCTGGACATGAACGACGTAATAATGTGGCCACAAACATTTTTATAAAATTTTTATGACGAGTTGTACTCCGATTTTGTGTGTGATAGTGTTATGTGTTCGTATATGTGTTAATGTTAGTACAAGCCTGACGAAGCCGACAGTGTTCGGCGAAACAGCGCTGTAGCTATAATCTGCAACTAAGGACTGAAGACAACTAATACAAAGTAATTATAACGATATAATTAACAGTCCAAGGCAACACAATAAATTCTATACAAAGCTTATTATAGTGTAAGTGAATATTTTATGTGTCCATTTTGAAATTAAAAATTATAGGGTAAGAGTAGTTTTAATAATTTTAATGTAAAAAATTGTTGTATTTTAATATTGTAAGATTGACAGTGCACCTGTTTCTGTAAGAAATGTTTTGTGCAATAATCGAATCTATTTACAGTATCTACCTATATCACCTGCTTAAGTTTTTTGTTTTAGTTTCCCTTTGTAAAAACATTATGTTTTCCATTTAATACTGCAACATTGCCGAGTGGAAATGCGAAGTAGACACCTCGCTTCCTCGTTGTACTTTGCGTTTGACTTGTGAACACTTTTAAATTGTAAAATAATTCGATCACACAGTTGAACTGCTTACGTGCGATAAGCGAATTTTCAAAATTAAGTTTATATGTTTTAGGGTTTCAACTAACTATTTGGTAAATTGGCCTACTCACGAAGGCGCTGAATAGCTGTCTGCGTGTGCGAAATATATTAGAACATAATGTACTAGTATATAATGCTAGAGGGAAACATTAGCAGCACATCATGACTGTATGAATAAAAAACAAATAATTGCTTGTAATGTTTCGAAGTGGAATTTCTTTACGGGCACCGAACACATTTTGGAAGAGGTAAAATATGCGAACTCGCGATAAGCGTCTTAAGGTAAGGCCTTTTGCGTTTTTTGATTTCGTCGATGATTTCTTCTTTTTTATTGTTTTACACACGTACTAAAATAAACCACACGTTTAATGCTTAACCTAGAACCGGCAGACGGTATGTACCGTCACTCCAACACATTTGTAACGAGTGATTGTATTGAATATTTGACCCACTAAAAATCTTCCAATCTCAAAAAAAAAAACAAACACCATTGGAAAGGTAATATTTCAAACTTTAATTTTTGTATTTACAATTTCTTTCTAAAACGTATATTTACATACGCAATCATCGTTGCAGTTTATTAGTTTTCTACAACACACTCGCCGCCCGAATATTCACAAGGATTTCATCCTAAAACTCAACGAACCTCATCTTTCTTCTCTCTCTACAGCCCACCCAGTAATTTGTCTAAGTTAAACCTATATTATATCGTTGGATTCATCACAATACTGAAACACTGCTCACAATACTCACAATACCCTAAGTAAAATTGCCATCAAATCAAAAATCGGACAAATGGGTCTAAAGTTGTGGGGCTTTTGTAGACCCTTGCAATTGGTCAGTTTTCCAACCAATAAACAGCCTATAAACCAATAAACAATCTATTTTTAGACATATTTTGGTATCTTTAACCAAAAAGATATTGCTTCAAGCTAACATTTCCTGTAAACCAAATATGTTTTGTTTGAATAGTTTGTTGTGTAGGGCCGTGGGAAAGTGGCTGTTATTACGTTCTCATCCGACGATTAAATTTGAAACCTAATGGACTTTTATAACACGGGTAGACATAAGAGTTTGTCGCTCGCTTGTTGTGTTGCTTGTATGGGCGGGATGTTTCTATATTTGTTCTCACTTTTGTTATTCAAATAATTCTAAGTCAAACACATATATGAAAAGATAATTTACAAGTATACAGTTCAATTCTTTGAGTTATTATTCTGTACACTTTGTTATAATAATATTTCATTTTTGAGCAAAGCGTATATTAGTAAATTACGTTTCAAACTTGGCATACTTTTGATAGCAGCCTTGTAGTAGGAATATAAAAACTGGTGTTTTCAAAATAAGAAATTTGAAATTGATAAATGTTTTTATACAGTTCTATTTAGAACTAAATTGCGAAACTTGTTTACATTTATGGAAAAATTACAAAAAATGTTTACTACTTTTTATGTAGACCTAAAGTTGAACTTTTATTTTTTGTACCTGAACATTTTTTGTTTCTTGACCTAATAACTTTGTAAATGTGTCATCTATAATTTTTTTACTGGCATATAAATTCTTTGAACCTCTTTCTACAAAAAAGGTGTGGAACACTTTTGGATTGGGGTTCATTTACTATTTTTGGCGAATTTTTGAAAAAGTGCTTGCACACGCCAAAAAATCAATTTTCGTTAAAGCCGCCGGTTTTAGGGTTGAACCTCAGACTCTACCCCCCTGAGTCGCTCCTTAGTTCCATTCGCAGTGGAAGCACTCAACCTTACGGCCTGGTATTATGGACTGTGCTTTTCGACTTTGTACCTCGACCTTGGGACTCGAATTTTATGTTAATTTTACTGTAGGCCTATATTTTATGATATTTTACATTTTCACCGATTTTGGGGGAACCAGACTGGCTATAAGGTCGTGTAAAAAACAAAACGTGCAGAATAATCTCCTATATTTATTTTTATAGATAAAACTAAAAAAAGTTTCAATATATTACGAAAAATCTCTTGGGTCCAAAAACGAACTTCTGGTTGTTGGACTTTTTGTCTAAATCCTCGTCCTAGCGATTTGGCCCCAACATGTGTACCCAAATCGGACATAAAATGTGGTAGCTTCTGATCGGCCGAGATCCAAACTCGTAAAGCGAAACAGTTGCAAACTCGCAGAACGAAGCTACGCGTGAGACGGGGCTGGACGCCAAGTACAAAATAGTCTACTAATATATTTTGAGGATGATAAAAACTTAGTAAACTCATCCAATAAACTATTTATTGTAATAATCATTTCGTGTTTGGATTTATTTTTCATGAAATTTTAAAATAATTGTATTAAAACAAGGCATTTTACAGTAGATTTGTTCTGAAATGAATTAAGTTTTTGAAGTATCACACATAGGTATAATATTTCTTGGTTGTGACGGGCTTTTAGGCAATAGGTGGAGAGTCTGCGTGCATGGGTCGGGTCCCTCGCAGGTAGTCCGATCCCCAACCGCACTCCTATAACAATCATGCTATAATATAATATATTATAAAATAATGCATTTTTTACCAATAAAATAAAAGCAATTAATTTGTATTGTTTTTGAAGGCATTAATATACCTCGAATCGTCTGTAGATCAGTTATAGTTCCAATGCAATATACCGTATGATTCAGCGATAAGTATCAAGGGCAAAGGAAATCTACTTCAGACCTCTGACATTATCAGTTGTCGACTTGTGGCCTACCACTCGTTAACGTCTTCTACGTTCTGTAAATTACGTTGTATATCATGTATTGTGTGTCGAATGATTCACATTACTTAATGTTAACATCTATCTTATGATGAGACTATATTTCGAAGTGTGTTACAAGCATCGAAGAACTATGTGAAACGGATACAAGTAGGGTCCTGCCCTTGAAATTTTTAAAGTGATAACTTTCTATTGTCCCGTCGGGCATTTTTGCTTGACTATGTTTCTGAAATATCGCGTCACGAACGTTTTGCGTAGACACAAGTGTAGCGTTTGTAGAAACGTAAATCCAAGAAACTAGTAACTTTTGAATTCGCGCGCCAAGGCCAATTCATGTTGGCAACATTGTACGTAAGACCAGTCTGCCACTCAACAGCTGTTAGCTGCCTGGCTAGGTAGTAAGCCGGTCGTTTTTTGCTTATTCATCCTTCTGCCGTAGCCTTGACCATGTCAGATGAAAGTGACAACACGATCAACTCTTAGTCTGAACCGAATTTATTTTAATGTAAAACCGACTTGCTAAATTTAACCATCTGTAAGCAAGTTTTATTAATATGAGTTCGTGAGTTGTTTAAAGTTATTCTTGTGAAGTGTTTTTATGGCGTTCCAAGGCAAATCTGTCCGACCTTGTCTAAGGCCTATTTCGTTACAAAACATGTCTACCGGCTAAGATATCCATCTATCTTCTACCAGGTAAAGTTCAAACCTAAATTACACCCTGAGTTAGCTATAATAATATGTATTGTGTGAATTTAACTGTAACATTTATCTACACTTGCAGAGTAAATTTATGTCATAACTTAACTTCATTTTTTCATAGCCTATATTTTACATAGCCTATCTGTTTTACTTTACGTAGCCACAAGCCTTAAACTGTTTGCATTATAAGATTTAGAAGCCTTTTTAAGCCTTATAAAGGTGTAATAGTGTGTATTCAAAGCTCTGTTTTAAATATTTCTTTGTAAGCCTATAAATTAGAATACAGTTTCTTACACGAGGCTAAATTATAGTTTCATACAGGAAAATATAATACAGTTCTATACACGAGGTTAAATTACAGTTTCTTACATGATATAGTTATGCAACTTTATACATGATTTTAGCCATGTACTAAAACATGTGTTTTTTTTATAGTGAACATCACTGGTTTAAGTATCACATGGGTTTAACATCCTACAAGTTTTGTCTTCCATCTTCGAACAATAACAACCAGCTATTATGAAAACATTTCTGAGTGTTGCTAGAATTTTGAACTGTTTGTTACTTTAAAAATGATATCAAATTAATAAAGGTTTACATAGTTGAAAAAGGCTACAATAATATTTTTTTTATAATAATAATTGGGAGGTGCAGCTATAGCATATTTCGGACCTTAGCCCTAAGGGCTCTATATTAGAAAATTTACATACCTTTTTTTTATAGAGAGACGTCTCATAATTTTTTTTATTAATTAATTTTTACCTAGTATTAAGTTTGGCCATAGATATAAAATTATTATCAAATCCATGGTGAATGTATTCAATTTTGTAAATTTGTAAACACTACTAGTTCGTAATTTTGTATTTTTTTTATTGTAAACAGGGAGGGTTTTTTAAATTTTATTTTGGGGAGGGTTTTTCTTTTTGAACATAATTAATTAATATATATATTGTAAATATTTTCTTTGAAAATCAATTGTACTTAAGGGCATGTCAATTTAAGATTTTTATTATTTAAGGG
>JAGFPH010000438.1:180405-198801 GCA_018207615.1 Philaenus spumarius | reverse complement strand
GCTTTCAGAGGGTGGCAAACTGCGATGTAGCGATCCACGGTGAGGGCGGTTATGGTCAAATTCGAAACGACAAAATTGTTACAGCTGTTGATTTCCGTCGATATGGTGTAGAACGTCTCCCTGGAATTATTAATCGTGGTTAGTTTGTTTACGAGATCTGAGCCCGACTCGATTCGCTCACCAACCTCCGTAATGCAAATTATCGGACTGAAACTTCTTTAGGGCAAATTTTCCAGAATGAGACGAAAAGTGAAACGCTTCCACTTCTCCGACTCCGACCGGCGGTTGAAAGGAAAAAGTATGAGAATCTGTCTACTCTCTCTGTCAAATGCCTGCACATTTGGTCTGATAGAAACGGAAAATAACAACAAGTACAACCGGCAGTTTAGAAGAAAGAGAGGGAGAATCATTTGTACTATCTCCGTCGCGTCATAGACAGTCTACGCGCATGCGCCGCTTGTATTGTGTCAATACGTAGCACATGGAACCTTTAGACGTTTGCTTATTACACTGTACACTATCTGAACACGTTTTAAACAACAAATACAACGGAGTATACAAATTATTGCATACTTTTCACGGAATTGACTATTGATACTTGGATCGTGGTAGTGTAGTGGGAATGGTACATAGGTCCTGACGCATGCGCAGTGTGGCCAGATTTTTGCATGCACGGCAGGAATCTATATATATATAAAAGCGAAATACCACTCACTCACTCACTGACTCACTCAACACGATTTCTCAAAAACTACCGACCGGATTGAAATGAAATTTAATATGTAGCTTCCTCTAGGGCCATAGGTGCTCACTAAGAAAGGGTTTGAAAATATTCGAAATTTTAGGGGGATTTGGGGATCAAAGTTATTAAAAAACGATTTCTTCAAAACTACCGAACGGATTTGAATAAAATTCGATATGTAGCTTCCTCTAGGGCCATAAGTGTTCACTAAAAAAGGGTTTTAAAAATTGGAAAATTTAGGGGAATTTGGGGGGTAAAAATGACTAAATCACGATTTCTCCAAAATTGCCGAACAGATTGGAATGAAATTTGGTATGTAGCTTCCTCTAGGGACATAGGCGCTCGCTAAGAAAGGGTTTCAAATAATTGGAAATTTCAGGAGGGGTTTGGGGGGATCAAAGTTACTAAAATCATAATTTCAGATCTTTTATTATTATGATAATAGTGCTTTTATTATTTAAGATCTATATATATAAAAGTCAAATACTGTACCACTCACTGACTGAACACTTAAAAAGAATACAATTACGTTAGAAAGACTGAAAATACCAACCGCCACGGGCAACGCCGTACGGACCAGCTAGTACTTCTACGTAAGTAAATGTCTCTCCTAATTTTTGTCGTATCATTTTAATTGTACCCTCGCTAAATAATACTTACACACTAAACGGACGATCTGGGCATTACCTTAATGACGTTGGAAGAGCAGTAGAAAAGCGATAAGGTCCAAATAGCCGCTATTACTTTGATAGTGCGGGACATTTTAGACAAGTAGCGTGCTTTCAGAGGGTGGCAAACTGCGATGTAGCGATCCACGGTGAGGGCAGTTATGGTCAAATTCGAAACGACAAAATTGTTACAGCTGTTGATTTCCGTCGATACGGTGTAGAACGTCTCCCTGGAATCATTAATCATGGTTAGTTTGTTTATGAGATCCGAGCCCAACTCGATTCGCTCACCAACCCTCCGTAATGCAAATTATTGGACTGAAACTTCTCTAGGTGCGGTAGGGCAAATTTTCCAGATTTAGTCGAAAAGTGAAACGCTTCCACTTCTCCGATTCCAAACGGCATTTGAAAGGAAAAAGTATGAAAATCTGTCTACTCTCTCTGTCAAATGCCTACACATTTGACCTGATAGAAACGGAAAATAACAACAAGATCAACCGGCAGTTTAGAAGAAAGAGAGGGAGAATCATTTGTACTCTCTCCGTCGCGTCATAGGCGGTCTACGCGCATGCGCCGCTTGTATTGTGTCGATACGTAGCACATGGATCCTTTAGACGTTTGCTTATTACACTGTACACTATCTGAACACGTTTTAAACAACAAATACAACGGAGTATACAAATTATTGCATACTTATCACGGAAATGACTATTGATACTTGGATCGTGGTAGTGTAGTGGGAATGGTACCTAGGTCCTGACGCATGCGCAGTGTGGCCAGATTTTTTGCATGCACGGCAGGAATCTACATATATAAAAGCGAAATACCACTCACTCACTCACTGACTCAATCAACACGATTTCTCATAAACTACCGAACGGATTGAAATGAAATTTGGTATGTAGCTTCCTCTAGGGCCATAGGTGCTCACTCAGAAAGGGTTTGAAAATATTCGAAATTTTAGGGGGGTTTGGGGATCAAAGTTATTAAAAAACGATTTCTTCAAAACTACCGAATGGATTGGAATAAAATTTGATATGTAGCTTCCTCTAGGGCCATAAGTGTTCACTAAAAAAGGGTTTTAAAAATTGGAAAATTTAGGGGAATTTGGGGGGTAAAAATGACTAAATCACTTGGTATGTAGCTTCCTCTAGGGACATAGGCGCTCGCTAAGAAAGGGTTTCAAATAATTGGAAATTTCAGGAGGGGTTTGGGGGGATCAAAGTTACTAAAATCATAATTTCAGATCTTTTATTATTATGACAATAGTGCTTTTATTATTTAAAATCTATATATATAAAACACAAATACCACTCACTGACTGAACACTTAAAAAGAATACAATTACGTTAAGAAGACTGAAAATACCAACCACCAAGGGCAACGCCGTACGGGTCAGCTAGTTGTTTTATATAATATAGAGGTTTCACGACTGGCTGGTTTTTAATAGTTTTGTAACCACTACACCAAAGGGACCTAGACAGACCACTTTTAGAAATTTAAGTGTACGGTAGCACTTTTATGTTTTACAATTTTTCGCATATCCGATATTTTTGTGTACTAATTGAATAGAGAACCCAAAAAAAAATTTCTTTACCGAAAAAAATTAATTGTTTTTTTTTAGCATTCTCTCATCTTTGTACACATTGGGCAGGAAATGCACTCTTTTGGACTGACGGTACAGCCAAGACAGTCCCTATATCAGAAAATACGCACGGAAAAAATAAATATTATTGTAGCGTTCGTATTAATTCACTTTTTAGCTTTCGTAATGAAAATATGCAAATCAAATGTTTAAAAAAATTTCCCAGCACAATTAAATAAATATGTATATTTACAAGCGACTGATTAACGTAGAATCAACGTAGAACAAAACTGTTTAAGATAATATTATGAAAATTTAAAGCTATATTCTTAAGGGGTCATTGATGCACACTAAGAAAGTATTTGGTCAAATTTGGATTTTAAATCGTAAAAATGGTGAAAATACGGGTATTTACTACCAGCCATGGAACAGATAGAACATCTAATTTAGATCAAAATCTCCGCAACACATGTTTGTTGAATGCATTTACATTCATTGCCATAGCAACCGACTTAGAAAATTTAGAATAAGTTTATTATTGTTTTCAACCAACAGCTTTGTTATGTAAGGTTAACCAAATTAAAGCAAACACACACAAAAATCAAAGAAAAGGCTTACTGTATTATAATTGAAACATCTGCTGTTACATATCTATACTAATATTATAAAGAGGTAAAGTTTTTTTTTTTTTGTCTGTAGGGGGTAATCTCTGAAACTACTGAATCGATTGGAAAAATAGTTTTACTAATAAAAATCTGCACTATCCATGAGTAACATAGGCTATAATTTATTTCGATAAAAACATTTTTTTATTTCAATATTTGTAGATTTAGTCGGAAAAATTCTTAGGTTATGCCTGCACTGATAAATCCACACATGTATTAACACTTATTACCATAGCAACCAATTGAATAAAATAACAGTCAACAGCTGTTTGATTTAATTTAATATTTCCATTTACAGCTAATTTCAAACTTTTAGGTTTGGTTTTTATTAAAGTGTAGAAATAAGGGGGCGCTTCCCTGCCCGCCATATTGAATCTTATTCCCAAAAGAGCAATGCTACAGAATAAGTCATTTTTTTCCGTTAATTCGTGGAATAAATTTAAAAACTTGGTTTCATTTTGAAGTACTGTCATATGGGGATGTTGATTGCCGAATACATTTTCAGAAACCGTTTTATTGTTTTCATAAACGTATGATATAAATAGTAAAAAATAGTAAACTTTATACATTTTTTACTCATTTGCAAAAAGAGATATTGCAAAAATCCTTAGCAATCAACACCCACAATCTATTCTACTTTAATAAAAAAAATACAGCTTTCGTTTTTTAACAAAAACAACACAAAAATATGCTTAATAGTGAAGGTATGTTTTGGTTATTTAACATTGAAATTGGTACCCAATATCGTAGTTTTGAATGTGGAGAGCCGAGCCTTAATGGTTCTTTTAACCTTTATTACAACTGCTGTTAAAAAATTTACGAAATAATTCGATTCGAATATTTAACATTATTTACCGTCTTAGCTTTATTATTATTATTAATCCTACACCTTTATTATAAAAAAATCATAACACGATTTTGTCAATAGAAGGCTCCGACGGGGTTGGCGTGCGGAACACGCGGTGGTTACCCCTAGTTATAAATAAAGCAGCTGATTTGGATCAAAAGTTCAACACAATTTTAGGTTAGGCCTATTCTGAACACAATTTCTTGAAAACATTTGCATTCATTACCATAGCTACCTACTTGGCAAATTTAGAAGCGGTTAATTTTGTTCAACAACAGCGATTTTATGTTAGGTTTATATCGCTCTATTATATTACTTAAAAAATCCTGTCATTCACACAAAAAACCTGGCCCTACTGTGTACGCATCAGGATTTACGATACTGCCCCTACCCCGATCCAAGTGCCTCTGTCCTAATGAATCGCCATTTCAGAGATAACATCAGATTATGTAATAGTGTAATCTGTTTCCATATCCTTTGCCGCGAGGGTGGTGAGCGAAGCGAACACAGGCGGAGTATACATTATAATTTAACTTTTGTTTCGGTGTAAGTGTACAACACGCCTTGCTGCTGATATCTTTGCAGACGACGAACTTTTTAGGAAACAGAGTAGTGCTGCCAACCTAAACACATTGTAACTATTAGTGAGGCTTTGTTATTTTAGTTTTTACTTCTTCCACCCTATACGTAGTATATGGAGAAAGTATTGTTTTCGTCCAAATTTTCGAATTAGAATTTTTAGTGGAATTATCTGTTTTAGTGCTCCCTGAACCCCCAAAAACTGTTTAGTGGAATTATTTGTTTTGGTGCTCCCTGAACCCAAAAAAGTGTTTTTTTTTTATGTCTGTCCGTGTGTCTGTAAGGATGTGTACAGAGCTGGAGACCATACCACGGTCCGTTTTTTATGAAATTTGGTATGTAGGTATAGATCTGGAATATCTCCAGGCATTTTTTTCATTTTTTCAAATTTTATATTTTTAAGAGATTTTACCCCCCAAAAATGGCCAAAAAACTAGAAAAATCAAAATTTCTCAAAAACGGCTTTAACGATTTTTTTAAAAATTAGCTTATTTGTAGCTCTTAATATACCCTACAATATGCAAAAAAAACCGCATCTTTCTAAAAATTTTCGTTTAGGTAATAATAATGACTGATGTTTGGTTGTTTTGGCAAAAAATTGGGTTGTTTTTCAAAAATTTTCAAAACCTTTTTTTGTGCATATATACTGGCCTAATTGACATGTTTGGTGCATATTTGTTCGAAATCGATTGAATATTTTAAATAATAATAATAATAATAATATAGTATAATACAATATGGATGTGTGTTACATGCATCTAATATTTTCCTAATTTTTAAATTCTAAATAACCACCTCCTATGCTACTCTTGGGAAGGTATAAAGTTTCAACTGGGAGAAAGTATGTGGCAGTAATCTGGTACCGTTTATTTATGACGTGTTTTGTCAACTGTAATTTTATTTAATGTTTAACTGGCTATTTTAATTATTTGTAATTTTATACGGTAAGATACTGTATTTTATTCAGGGTGATTCACGAAGATACGCAGAAACTTCGGGAGCTCGTGCTACATGTAAAAGTAAATAAAACAAGTTATATAAACATAGGTCCGGAAACGCCTCGTTTTCCAGATATCCGCCATTTTGGAATTTTTACAAAATAATTTATAGCTAGAGAAATGTTTGACTGATTGAGTTCACACTTGGCATGAAGTTTAACTTACTAATGGTCCATCCCAAGTAAAATAATTTGACCACGCAGCTGAACCGCTGACGTGAGTTGAGCAAATTTCCAAAATTAAGTTTATAGGACTTCATGTTTTAGGGTTTCAACCAACTATTTGGGAAATAGGTCTATTCACGACGGTGCTGAATAGCTGCAAAATGGTTCGCACGCCAGTCAGCATGTTGGGAGTATTTTCAATACATAGAGCATTGCGTGCTTCGCACGCTAACCCCACAGTGAAATACACCAAATGGCTTTGAACCGGGTAATTTTATGTTTTGATCGATTTTGGGGGAACCAAGCGAGCTATAAGGTCGCGTAAAAAAGCGAAATGTGCAGAATAACATAGTACATTTATATTTGTAGAAAAAACTCAAAAACAAATTAACTCTCGTATTAAAAATGTCAAAAAATAGTTACTTCCGGTCAAAACACGTTGTTCCGGTTGTTGGATTTTATTGGCTAACAAACTCGTCCGAGCGACGTAGACAAACTACATGTGTACCAAATTTGAACCAAATCTGACATAAAATGCGGCTTTTTTAATGTATATATATGTGATTTTTAATGACACCCCAAAACGTGTTCTGGGGACCATGATCGGTACTTATTTGCTACTCCCGACCTTACCACCATAAGGGTCTTATTTGGGTCTCACCATAAGGGCCACTGCAATAGCTCATTTTTCCTATGGAAATTCGCTAATAAGCTATTACTGTATATCCAAAATGGCGGATTTTTACAAATTTCAAATCTAAATTACTCAAAAACCGTACATTTTAACAAAAAATGTCAAGATACTTTTTTTGTAGCCCTTTTGATTCCGTATCGGATGGTGTAATTGTCAAAACAATCGAATGAAGGGTAATATTTAAGTTATGTGTAACAATTGGTTTTCTCAACCCGACATCTACACCAACACAGTAAGCACGACAATGTTGTGGGTACGTATGCTGTTATTATCCAGTCTAAATATTCTTCTGTAAACCTACCATGAGGTGAGCCGGAACACAAGAGTGAATATTTCTGTCAAGGCATTGAACGAGTCCGACACCGCCAAACTCAGCAGGTAAAAGTTGACAGTAGTATGCAGTTCTTTGGTCTTTACTATGACGTAACCTATCACGATATTTGCTATGATGCCCACAATACCGATCAAGACGGAGAACCAATAGTAGTAGTAGTAATAGATGAGCGTTACGAACAAAGAGTCGAATACGTCCATCGCTGTCTCTGGTGATTCTGTAACAAATAAATGCATAGCGAAGCATTAAAGTATTGCAGTTCCTTCCTTTGTTACTGAAACCACACAATGCATTGAGTGCTTCGCACGCCATTTCGAATGTTGGGAGTATCTTCAACACACACAAAATTGCGTGCTTCGCACTCTGACCGCCGTATTGGGAGTATCTTCAACACAACAAAGCATTGCCTTCCGGTGGCGAAGCCCGGTAGGTCGTCCGGATTGGAAAGCTAAACTTTGGGAAAACATGCTAGATCGAAATAATAATTCGACCACGCAGCTGAACCGCTGACGTGAGTCGAGCGAATTCCGAAAATTAAATTTATACTAGTTGAACCGTGCGAATATTAGGCGAACTAGGCAAACTTACCCGATTGATTTAGCCTAATTAAGTCAATTACGTTTATTTATTTACGTTGCTTTAATTTGATTGATTTGTGTGACAGATTACACTTGCATTATCTAAATATCTAATTCCGTAAGCCCAAATTTGCAAATAAAATTGTGAGCGAACGGTAGGTGGTAGAAAGCTGGGAGAGGTCTCATTTTAGAGGTCTGGGCATGAAGTTTTGGGGGAAAATATTCATTTTTGTTAATTGTGTCACGAAAATTTGTTACGGAATAAAATAATTATCATTTAAATAGCATGGGAATATGTAGGTGTAAATCAGGTGATTTTAGTGTTATAAACTAAAAAAAAAAGTGATTGTATATAATAATTCCCATTTAAATAGCATGTGAATATATAGGTGTAAATCAAGTGATTTTAGTGTTAAAAACAGGTGATTGTATATAAATTGGAAAATTCAGCTATCATAGCAACACCTGAATGTGCGTTGTGTGATGTGTTTTGTTATTTTAACTGTGTTTTTGTTTCAAAGTGAGAATTAAAATTAAAGCTTAGGCTGTATGATTAAACACATTATAAAATTATTTCAATTGTACTTTTTTACTGTAGAGAATAACGATGGAAGACCACCTCGCACAGGTAGGCCATCACGAAGAGGTATTGCTCGTAGATATAGCATATATATAGGGCCTATTGCACCTACAAGCCACTAGTAGAATATAAATAATCTAACTAACAGCTGTCATGTTAGTTAAACAGATTGTAAATAGACGCCTTCCATTAGGAACCATTTGAAGTATAATATACAAGTTCGTTAAATCAATTTGTGTAACGAAAACATGTTTTTTAAGCTGTTTGCCTATTTTTTGTCAATAGAGAACATAAGCTTGAAAATGACGCTTGAATAATTTATTTTTATGAAGAACTAAGGAAGATAAAAAAACATATTTGAGAAATAATGTATAAGGATGTTTATGGTTACAACCAACTATTTGGGAAATTTGTCTACCTACGAAGGCTCTGCATAGAATCCGTCTCCACAGCGCCGAGTCTCCACAGCGCCGAGCGTGCTACCTGGCATAATCTGACAGTTTTGACAGCCGAATTGGAATTAACAACGAACCGAGGTAATGGCGTGATACGCCTCGAATTCTAAAGTAACATAATGAATTTATGTAATTTTATCTCGTACTTTTGAGATGCTAGCAGTTGGTCTTGAATGACTATGTATTCACTTATATATTACTAGAATGATTTCGTTTAACATTATAAATCAAATCAAGGAATGACGCAAATTTTGCATACATTTCACTGCAGACATTAACCATAAACATATGACAAATATTTACTCCTTCACCGATTAAAGAAAACAAAGCCAGAAGGCCGCTTTTTATATTACCGGACTTAATTTGTAATGTCGAACCAAACCATTCTAGTAATATATAAGTGGCTCTACATAGTCATTAAAGATTAACTGCGAGCATCTCAAAAGTACGAGGTAAAATTACATAAAAAAGTACATAAATTCATTATGTTACTTTGAATTCGAGGCGTATAATGTCTGCAATGAAAACCACTACGGATTCATTTTAAAAGAAAAGATAATAACCCTCAAAAACATATTAGTATACATTTTTGTTAAAAAATAAACAATTCGCTGAGATTTTTAAATTTGTTTAAAAAAACCATTTTTGTTAAATAAATAATTATCAAGAAAACTCCAACCTATGTCTTTTGGAGAACTTTTTATTTGAGGCCTTTTATAGCTAAATCAAAAGAGTTGGTTCAAATACAAGCTATACCTACTTTTTTCAAAATGATTCCTGATTGTGCTATAATGACTCCCCTATCCATTCAAACTAAAATATATGTGTACAGACTCCGGCGCGAATGCTGGCAAACCGCAACTAACCTGACTAAAAACATCAGTACCAGTAGAGTGTATGCCACCTGAGTCCAAGAGGGGTGGGGGGCCAATCACGCGACTCTAAACCCTTGGGTGAGTGTGGGGGTGGACCTTGGGTGAGTGTGGAGTGGGCGTGGGGGTGTGGGTGGGTGTGGGGGGTGGAGGTGGGCGTGGAGTGGTGGCGGGAACGCTATTTTCCTAACCTACATTTTGTTTTTTCCTAAACCTAGTAGCCATGATCTATGAAGTACGTTAGGCTTCGGGGATGTCCTTAGACTAAAAACTTATATCAGAATGTGCCGACGCAAACGATTTATCTAATACACTTATACACTTTGTAATAACTAAAAACTAACCCTCAAATTATTTATAGGATTTCGACGCAAACGATTTATCTAATACACTTATACACTTTGTAATAACTAAAAACTAACCCTCAAATTATTTATAGGATTTAGTCAAAATAAAAAACAATTCATTTAAAACATAAATTTTAATACTTAAATACACCTCTACTCTCAAAGTACTCCGCCAACTCCCACTCCAGGTTGTAATCCTCCTCTTCTCCCGAGGAATATTCCCAGTAGTAGAGGTTGTCAGAGTCAACCTCCTCCTCCTCCTCCTCGTCTACGCCGTATCTCAACTCCTGATAAAATTCAATTAAAATTCAAAAAATTGTTCACCGTATTTGAGAACAAATTCACTGATAAACTCACTGATTTCTATATACTAGTAACGATCCTAAAATCTACTTACAGTAAATAGACGAGGCAGCTCGTCGCCAGAAAACTCCTCTATAATGTCTCTGTCCATTGCTCACTGCGTTATAACTACAGAGTAGAAATCACGCTTGCTTTATATAGCCGTCTAACTAGCACACAGGAAACGGATTGTAACATGGCAACCTGCCAAGATAATTTCACCATCTGGTTCACTGACTATCGCTCTGGCTTTGATATCACACATATTTGATACTAGTTTGTCTCAATCAGGGTATTAAAAATAAAAAACTGTTAAGATCTATACATGTTTATTCTTATATATATATTTTATTACAATTCAAGTTTTTTTCAGTTAACAGTAGCAATTAATATGTAAAGAAAATGTTTTATAAGTATAGTCTGATGTAGTCCACTATCCATCTTCTGCATATCGGACAATCGGCAAATCGGCTAACACATTGAGGGCAGAAGACATGTCCGCAGGGAAGTAGAGCAATGTTCGGTATGTTGAGTAAGCAGACAGTACAGGGACTCCGCATCTGACTAGGATTGTTCACTTCGGGTTGCTGTAAAAAACACACATCATTAGTATTTATATAATAAAGATTGTTCAATTTTGGTTGTAAGAAAAAGCATCATTAGTAGTTCTCATAAAATACTCGACAATCATCAACAATAGACTTACACATGTATTGGTAGGTGGACGTCCAAATTGTTGTAAGGCGAATATACCATCTTCCGTTAAATCTATTAAATCCTGCCTCATCATTCTCCAAACTTGAAGCGCAAACGTGCCGCATGTTCTGTAGTATGAAAACGACGCTGCTACCTTTAAATCGTTTACTAACGAGTTCAGAGCGGACAATGAATCTTCCAAAACCTCTAGCGTTGTATCTCGAGACGGCATCCCTTGAATTGGTTGACAAAGGTTAGCTCGGTTTGGATGACCCAAAGTTGAAGAATAATCATTCCTAAGCTAAAAAAGAAAATACAGGTGTTATTATTATTATTATTAATTAAACATTAAGGTAGAGAAAAAAACAGTTTTAGATGCTTACATAGTTCGCATGGCCGTAGGCCTGAAGGTAATGCATCAATCGACACATGTATTCATTTTGAGCGGCTGCGGATGAAGAAGAAGGTGACGCCGAAGGTAGATTCTCAACATGTGCAGAAGGTGATGCTGATGCCGAAGGAAGGTGTAGATTCTCAATGGACTCATCGGGAGAAGAAGAAGGTGATGCTGATTGAAGGTTTGCCGAAGGAAGGTGTAGATTCTCAGGTGAAGAAGATGCAGGCTGAGGTAAAGGGAATTCCACTATCGAAATATCTTGCTGTTCAATTTCCGGTGTCTCGGGTCGAATATTGTTATTAACCATTTTAAACTGTAATTTGAGAATAACATTACTGAAAAATATTTTTTGTCTTTAAATAATCTATACACAGGTCACGATCACAATAGAAATCGTAACTATTACCGATAAAATTGGTAATAGTATCTGTAGGACGATAGCGTAAAAACTCGGAAAATTCCTGTATTGAAAATAAAGGGGTTACTACACACTTATCGCACCAATAACTGGGATTCCAAATAGTGTATAATAACATGTCACCATCTACAACTTCCCTACAAGTAGATATGTCCAGTTTATTTCTATCAAAAGTAGGTTCGTGCACAATAATTACACTGAAACACCGTCTACACAAATCAACACCGTTGTACGTTAAGCGTCGAGTAAATACATTGTTGTACTCATATGCGAATTCAGGCACCTCAGGCGGATGGTTCATTAGCATGAAAAAGTCCGAAAAAGTAATGTTTTCAAAATCAATGGTTAGGTAATCAAATCCTTCAGTATTACACTTCACTTGCATCAAATAGTTTTTAAAATTAGCTTTCAAATGTTTTTGTATAGAAATCGGTAATGGAAGTTCTTCTATATTGCTATTAGTGATTAGAACTTGTTCACATACCGATCTAGCGCTTAGCTCGAATAATGTTTTTGGTGAAGAATTCATAACGTACACTAGAAAAAGAAAATTATTGCCACTAAAACCAGTATCGAAACTAAACAACTGATAATGAAAAAGAGATGTTCAAAATCAATACAACCATAATCAAATCCTACAGTATTACAAGCCACTTTTGTTGAATAAATATTAAAATTTGCTTTCAAATGTTTTTGAATAGAAACCGGTAATTCAAGTTCTTCTATATTACTATTAGTAGTTAGAACATGTTCACATACCGATCTAGAACATAGCTCAAATAAAGTTTTTGGTGATGAATTCATATCATACACTGAAAATTATACTTACTTGAATTATATATATATAAGAATAAACATATTATGCTGCTGTCTCCGTTACACTGGATTTACATCTGTATCTCCAGTTTAACGGATTTTCCTATGTGTTCCGTAACGATAAATTTTTTATCTTTTAAATCGCGTATCTGCGACTCGGTCAGAGTCTGGTAGCGTTTTGGTAAAAACACTTTGTACGAGGTATCTTCTAATAAGTCGTTAAGAACGACTAATATGCTCGGACCATAATTGGTTTTTACGCGGCGAGCGTCTGCAATCGTATATTGCTTCCCGATGGTCAAACTTGTCAAAGAAACAAACTCGTTTTCTTTAGGAGCGATTGAGTTGAAAAAGTCAACGGTATTTACGGTAACCATACTCACTAAGAAGAATAAGAAGAAACTAACGTTGAAACAGACCCGACACTTAGATGTGTACCGATAGGAGGCAGCTGATGAACTGATGATGGATAGTAAATGTAACACGCTTTTATACTAATTTCGAGGCCATATTGCTGCACTGAAATTCGGTCTCCGGTGCGGTGAATGCGAAAGATTCGTTCGCTTTTTCACGGATTTTACATGCAATTGAATGGGGATCGCAATCACATTGCGAGTCTAGTTTGCGTAGTGTGTGCTTCACTGTCAAAGACCCTCTTACAATTTGTGCTACTTTCTCTTAGAACAACCGGCTAGAAGTGTCTTACACTTTCAACAACTTTGACTTGCGTTCCTAGCAACGCCCTTGATTTGACCTCGTTTTACTATTTAGTGCCTATTCGTCAAAACCTTATTCATTCTGCTCCGTACCACAGGTGAGTTAACATATTCGCTCTCTCTAGCTCTCTCTCTCTAAAATGTCATCTGCTTACATTTTGTCTACTTTGCAAACTTATGTATCAAAGTTTCGACTCTACGGTACTAAAATTGTTTTCAAATTCAATTCACCACCCGAAGGTGGATTAGACAGGGTTTGAACGAACTTGTAGAGACTATGACAAGTGAAACGACTGACGAAGACTATTTAGGGTTTACTTTTCGGAGCCTCAATTTAAAAAATAAGGATCCGGGATTCTTAGCTTTTAGGCCTGCATCGGAGGTGACTGCTGATATCATGTGGAAAATTTTTGGGGGTATTATACAGAGTAACGCCGAGGCTTGTACATCCTGCGACACATTTAAAGTAGAATGTACTAAAGTTAAAGTGCCGTTAGGTCGAGGGAGGGTTAGACCAGGACTATTTAATAATTTCAATGACGAGTGTAGAGGAAGAAACGGTATTGTAGTGATAAAAAACACAGACTCTCTGTGTTTACCGTGCTCCCTCGTAGTTGCTATAGCTCATGCGGAAAAAGACAAGGACTATGCGGCTATACGAAGGAATAGATGTAACAGACAGACTCTTAGAGCCCGACAACTTATGCTCGATGCCGGGGTTCAACTCACAGACGAGGGTGCGGGGGTGCAGGAGTTGCATCAATTTCAAAATCATCTGCCTCTACACAAAATTACGGTGTACAGTTACGGAAATAGAGGTCGTGATATTTATTTCGAAGGCGATGTGCAGAATCCTCGCTACAAACTAAATTTAATTTTTCACAATGGCCATTTCAACGTAATCACTAGTTTGACCTCCGCGTTCGCTTGCCACTATTACTGCGAGGCGTGTCACATTCCTTTCAATAATCGTTACGCGCACAGATGTTCCTCCACCTGTTACTCTTGCAAACGTTCCCCGCCGTGTTTGCTGGAAAACGACGGAATCTATTGCGGAGATTGTAACAGAAAGTTTATGAATAGAGACTGTTTTACATTTCATTTAAAAAATATTTGTAAAACTTTAAAAAAGTGTCCCGATTGCGAGAAAATGATTATGTTGAAAAACCGTCGTTCAAAGCACGTGTGCGGTGAAACTTTTTGTAAAGTGTGCAATGAATACATGGTGCCGAACCACCGGTGTTACATGAAAGTAGATTATAGGAGGCCTATATCTAATGGATTTCTTTTCATTTTCTTTGATCTAGAGACACGTCAAGATGAAATACTTGACAAGGCCAACGTTCATCGTGTAAATTTGTGCATATCCCAACAGTACTGTTGGAAATGTATAAACGGTGATTCGTGTCAAAATTGTTTCGATCGTACTCGAGTTTTCAGAGATGATCCCATCAACGGCTTCATGTCGTACGTTATGGAGGTACGAAAAGCGTACAAAAAAGTGTGTATCCTGGCACATAACGGACAAGCGTTCGATTTTCAATTTCTCCTTAAATATGTGCTCGAAAAAACTCAATTCACTCCTAAACTGATTACACGCGGTACAAAGGTAATCCTCATGGAAATCGATAATGTTAAATTTATCGATTCTTTGAACTACATGCCCATGGCTCTGTCAAAACTTCCTAAAGCTTTCGATCTACCTCCGGAAAAAAAGAAAGGCTACTTCCCACATCTGTTCAACACACTGGCCAATGAAAATTATGTAGGTCCTATCCCCTCTAAAGAGTTTTACTGTCCCGACTCTATGTTCGACAAGAACAATAAAGAGTTTATCATTTGGCACGACGAGCAGATTCGTAACGAGTACGAATTCGACTTTCAAAAAGAAATCTTTGAGTACTGCCTTTCGGACGTAGACATTTTGGCTCAAGCGTGTATTAAATTCAGAGCCTCGTTTCTCAAAGAGTGTAACGTTGACCCTTTTCTAGAAGCCGTGACAATAGCAAGCGTATGCAACCTCGCGTTCAGACGTAATTTCCTGAAACCAAACACGATAGGAATCGTTCCTAAGAGCGGATACCGATCTGTCGACCTCCAGTCTAAAATCGCTTTACAATGGTTGACTTGGGAGGAGGATCAGAGAGGGATTCGTATGGAGCACGCCGGTAGAGGTCGCGAAGCTACCGTCAACGGCGTGAAAGTGGACGGATTGTGCGACGAAAAAGTTTTCGAATTCCACGGGTGCTACTGGCACGGATGCCCTAAATGTTTTCCGCACAGCCGCGATGAACCTCTTCAAGACGACCCGTCCGATACGCACAATGCACGGTTGGCGAGAACAAGAGCCAAAATAGCTAAACTCGCCCGACTGGAAGTCGTAGAAATGTGGGAATGCGACTTTATAAAACTCAAACAGCGAAACGTTGAAATGGCCTACCTCGACTCTCACCCGATGATGCATACCGTACCCCTCGATCCTCGCGATGCGTTTTTCGGTGGCCGAACGGGTAATACAAAGTCGTACGTAAAATGCAAGGTGGGCGAAACGATTCAGTACGTCGACGTTTGTTCGCTTTATCCTTGGGTTTGCAAGTACGGTAAATACCCTGTAGGGCACCCGAAAACGCATATAGGTGACGATGAATGCAGGAAACTAGGTATGACTGTTGACGGACTTCTTAAATGCACAGTACTCCCTCCTCGTGAATTGTATCATCCTGTACTTCCCGCAAAGATGAACAAAAAATTGATGTTTGTTCTTTGTCGGACTTGCGGACAAAATTCACTAGGGGAGTGTACACATAACGTCGACGAACGAGCACTGACAGGTACTTGGACAATGGACGAGATACGGAAAGCTGTGGACAAGGGTTACGTCGTTATTGAAATGCATGAGCTATGGGAGTATAAAATGGCGTCGTTTGACAACGGGGACGGACTTTTCACGGAATTTATAAATACATTTTTAAAAATTAAACAAGAGGCATCGGGCTATCCGGGGTGGTGCCAGACCGAGGAAGACAAGGCACACTATATCGACGATTATTTTACAAACGAAAATATTAGACTAGATCCGACGAAAATTTGTAAAAATGAGGGGCTTAGGTCGCTTGCAAAATTAATGTTGAATTCGTTTTGGGGTAAATTCGGTCAGAGGGAAAATCAAACAAAAACATTCATAATAAGACAGCCTTCGGAATTGTTTAAAATGATAGTCAGTCCGTCCGTAGACGTAAACCATATCCAAGAAGTGAACGAAGACGTAGTTGTAGTAAATTGGCAATATGTTGAGGACTCCTGCGAAGTACTCCCGACTGTGAACGTGGTACTCGCCGCGTTCACTACTGCTCACGCAAGACTTAAACTTTACGATTACCTGGACGCCTTAGACACTCAGGTGGCCTACTATGATACAGATTCTGTCATTTACCTGCACAGAGAAGGATTACACAAAGTAGAGACTGGAGACTACCTCGGACAGATGACCGACGAATTAGCCGACTACGGGTCGGGATCTTACATTACAGAATTTGTATCAGGCGGTCCAAAAACCTACGCCTACAAAGTTCTGTCTACTAAATCCAACGACCCCGTGACTGTTTGCAAAGTAAAAGGCCTATCGTTGAACCTTCGCACTTCGGGTGTGGTGAATTTTGAATCGATGAAACGGATGGTACTAGATAGAGATGAAGACCCGCTCACTGTTACAGACACACGCATAAGAAGAACTGTAGATCGTGAGGTCGTAACCGTGAGCGAGACGAAACTGTTTAAAATCACTGGAGCAAAAAGAAAGAGACATGGAGAGTACGATTCTTTACCTTATGGGTACATTAAAATTCCGCGACTAGAAAGAGCGATATGTTGAACTCTGTGTGTGTGTGTGTGTGTGTGTGTGCGTGTGTGTGTCTGTGCGTGATTGGCCCTCTGGCGAAGGGACTATAATCCTCGCAAGGCTGAATGTGTTGTAACGGAGATGCCAAAATTTATGGTTGGGCATCACGGAAACAGGCGGGTGGGGGCCTGTTTCACCCCTTCGGGGGTTTACATACCCCGTCCCATATGATTACCCCATCAGTTGAACGATGGATGTGCGACGAGCTATTGCTGCGGAGCTTCATAAACCCGCGAGAAGAAATTTCAAAACTAGACGAGTGACTTTGAAATCGTTAACGGATATTTTTCAGGCGGATTTGGTCGAGATGATACCCTACGCTAAAGTCAATAAAGGGTACAAGTATATAATGACCGTGATAAACTGCCTTTCCAAATTTGCTTTTGCAGTGCCTATTAAGTCGAAATCCGGGTTAGAAGTAGCAGCCGCATTAGAACCGATATTTGAAAATCACAAAATGAAACATTTCCAAACCGATCAAGGTAAGGAATTTTTCAATGCGCACGTGCAAAAGTTAATGCGAAAATACAATATAAATCATTACGCGACCTATTCGGACAAAAAAGCTTCCATAGTGGAAAGGTTAAATCGTACTTTGAAAAATCTCATGTGGCGTGAGTTTACCGCACAAGGCAGTTACGAGTGGCTCGATCTGTTACCTAAAATAGTAAAGTCGTATAATAATACCGTACACAGTACTATCGGTATGAAACCCTCTAAAGTTTTGAAAAAACACGAAAAATTACTATTGGCAAAAATCGCGGGAAAGTCTATCAAAAGTCAGCCTAAATTTAAATTAGACGATAAAGTTAGAATTTCCAAGTATAAAAAGACATTTGCTAAAGGTTATCTACCCAACTGGACAAACGAAGTGTTTACGGTGTACGGTGTTAGGCCTACAAAACCAACCACATATGTTTTACAAGACGGAAAAGGAGAAATTTTAAAAGGTAGTTTTTACGGCGAAGAGTTAAGCAAGTCGAACACGGGCGACGTTTATCTCGT
>JAGFPH010000438.1:168231-180305 GCA_018207615.1 Philaenus spumarius | reverse complement strand
ACATTGAGGTGATGTGTCATATGACCATCATCTCATTTAAAATAATACAGTTAAATCCAATATGGCGGAACCAAGATGGCGGACAAAAATTTCAAAACCACCAAAAAGTAGGATTTTTAAAACTGTACAGGTTAGCATAAGTTTCTACCGCCAAGAACGTCCCAGTTGAGCAATATCAAGCCGTTTCCATACTTAAAAATCACCCTATATAGATAATAGCAACACAGTACAGTATACAGAATATACAAAATTCCTTCCTAACTCTTCTTTTGTACAAACAGTGATACCACTTTGAAGAAACAAAAAAAGTTTGGTTTCAGCTGCTGTCGTCGTGGAGTTCCTGGTGTGTTCTGTGCCGTATCAAGTCGTATTATTCATGACTGTAAACTTGAACAGAGAAGTGGTCAGGGAAAATCTAGTTCTCGTTATCTTGCTGGTGGTTACCAGGATCATCAACTTGGTATCGGTCGTTATAGATCCGATCATATTCAACTACTTCTCGAGCAATTTTAGAAAAGCATTTTCAGTAAGTACAGAGAACTTGTAGTGAAAAACATTTCGCGTTTATTCTTAACACTAATAGGTCAGTCGGTAGGGGTAATTTTAGACTAAAAGTTCCAGTAATTTACAATACGGCTGATTTTTTTTATAAGTACATTAAAGTATGTAGATTAACATAAAAAACGTTTAGCATTCCATCGATTTCCCAAAGTTTGTGGGTCCGGTACTCCTAAAATCGAGAATCCCATTGATAAGTCAAGTGGTTCTAGATCGGGTAATTTTCAAGACAACAAGCTGAAACTCAGCATAAATGGTTAAAATGTATATTTTAACTCCTATGTCAAGTTTTAATTCGATATATTAAAATTCAACCAATTTAGAATGAGCCAACGCTTCATATATGAATGAGATTTCAACTTTTAGTGATTTTCCATGCTGCAAAATACATACCTGCATTATCGAATTTTTCCAGACAAACAATTGCTCGGAGGAAAGACATACATATTACTTTTTTTTATTGAAAAATACTTCCCCTACACGGTGGTATTTTTTATTTTTTTTATCTTTATCCCAGCTCGAAATATTAAGGATAATCGAAAAAAAAATGTTCGATTTTTTTTCGACTTTGGGAAATCGATAGACTGGTAAACTCTTTTTATATTAACCTACATACTTTAAGTTTAAGGTACGTATAAAAAAAATCAGCCGTATTGCAAATTACTGATGGTTGTAACCTACACCAACTGGGCTATAAGTAAACAGCGCGTTCATTCTGTTGTAAACAGCGCTAGGTGAAGAATGAATTAATCAGTATGTGTGTAACATATTGCTTAACAAATTCGAGAATTCATGCCTGCTTGATCTCTCTGGTTCTAAAATTAGATCATAATGTGTAGATTATAATGTTTATTGATGCCCGAACAAAGAAAGAAAGCAGTGAAGTGAAAGTTGTCACGAATATAAATGTTTGGTTATATTGTTTGAATCTGAAATTTGATCATTATTTCAATCTTGTCCCATTTAAAGCTACAATTAAAAAAATAACATAAACATGATTGTCTATAGTCAAATAATAATAATAATAATAATAACATTTTTTGAATTAATTTACCAATCTTCAAATGGTCCTGTTAATTTCCCCTCTACTGCTGCTGGGTCTAACTAGTTTCGACACATACCACTGTCATTGTCGATGAACCGAAACACATTTCTTTAACGCATTTACAATCATTAACATAGAGCAAACAGGTTATTAAGTTTGGACATTTAAAAAAGTGAGAAAGCACTATGTCCATTTTAGAGGTATCACCATTTAACACAACTTACAAAATCAGGAAACACAATGGCCATTTCATCGGTAGTGTGAAGTGACTAAAACCATACAGCTATCTTTTGATTGTACCACTGCCTATTTTATTTCGCCGGTTTCTTCTTCTTTTACGATCAACTGTTACATTAAACTTCTTGTTTATATTAGAACGTGCGTAAAAAAACGAAGATGAAGAAATCGTCGACGAAATCAAAAACGCAAAGGGTCTTACTTTAAATGCGTATCGCGAGTTCGTATATTTTACCTCATACAAAAAGTGCTCGCACTTCAAAACATCACAATTCAGCAATCCATCCTCAAGGGAAACGGAAGAGTTGATGTTTATTGTTTGGATAGTCCATCCCCTATTCAAAAAACATCGGAATTCAAGATCTTTACTTTTCTTGGTTAGCTTATAAGAGAGCCAAATTTCAGCCCTCTAACTTCGTATAAACTGTGACATTTAATGTTGAATGTGTCACTCGGGATGTAGCACTTGTTAATCGAAATCAAACTTACTGCAGAGTACGCAGTCCAGTGTCCCATAAGCGTTAAGGCGCAAGGTAGGCAATTTAGATGTTTAGTAGTCCTGAGTTATAAGTAAATATAATACAGAGTGTTCATAAACCCACCTTATTATTTATGATACTGAAAATAACTTTACAAAACTTTGCGTATATCTTGTGTTGCATAACAGGGCAAATGTTTTGACATATCTGACCCTCTATGATTTTAGTGGGCTTAGGGGGAGGGGGTAAGGGGGTTAAAAATTTAAAATATAGGCCTAAAGGTAGGTCATGTAGTACACCGTTGAAAATATTACTAAACGAGAAACAGAATGACGCAAATTAGAACTTAATATCTTACTCTGTTTCAAAGTAATGGACAAAGTTCTGGAAAATTATATTTGTATTGTAACATCGAAGCTGGTTATTAATTTTTGTAATATTAGGAATAAGTAAGTAGGTTGTTCAGGTCATTAGTGCATGATACATATAATCGAGTTCTCTCTTAGGGCAGACATTTCGCAACAAGTAAAATTTGAATGAAAAAGTATGTATACGGTATTGTTGTTTTTGATTGGTGAAAAAGAAATTTTGACACAAACTTTCATTTGAATACAAGAGTGTTTTTATATACTTTTTCAAAAACTGCAGCATCTATTGAACATAAAAACAACAAAACATACACTCAATATTTAACAAAAATGTAAGCGCCATTACATATGTTTATTGACTATTATAATAACAGTAGTCAGCTAATTCCTATAATATTTCCATTATAAACTGATTTCAAACTTAAAACAATTATTTGTATTTCTAACTTTTCAGATTAGGGTTTTGTGTACAACGACATCTGTTGAAGCAAAAACAACACAAACTATACTAAATATTGTATGTAAAAGGGAGCTCCATAATAAATAATTATTAAATATGTTTAGTGTTGGTACAGCAATCAGCTGTTTGCTGGAATATTTCCATTAACAGCTGATTTAAAAATGTGAAACAATTATTTATATTTCTAACTGTTAGGTTATGTTTTTGTTTAAGTGTAGAACTGAGCATTTTGGATTTTTTTTAGGTATGTTTTAGACTTTTAACATTATTTACCATCTTAGCTTTGAAGTTATTATTAATATGTTCTTTATTGTAAAGAAAACATAACATATGTGTATAGAAGGGTCCAACGGGTTTGGCGTGCGGAGCACGCAGGGGTCTATCCTAGTATTATAAATAATTGTGTTGCTTTAATATCCCACAGGATCTGGTGATTAGAAGAAAACCTCCGGCTAACGCGGCTAACGCGGCTCCTTCTGCACCGAACAATCAAATTGTACAGGAATGACTACCAACTGTAAGAAAACAATTCTAAAGTATTCATTTGCAATTAAACTATGTATTAATATATAGAGGCTAAACATTTATATCTACTTGAATGAGCAACAATGTTGGTTTTAAATGATTGCTGTTTTTTTTATTGCTTCTAAACCTTTTGCCATCAATTATCCCATTCTAATCAACTCCTATAAAAGCGAGTGTACGTACGTTCGTACGTAAGTACGTGAGAAACAATATAATATAACAGCTGATTTCATAATCTGTAATACTTCTACAAAACCTAGGCTAGATCATACCTTTTGGTTATGTGTAAAACTTCAATCAATAATATAATCTAGGCTATAATATGTTATAAGATTTGCTTTGAGGTTATGATTATGAAATTAATATAAATACAACCTTTATTAATAAATTTATATTCATTTATACAAATTTAAAGAAGAGATACTCATTCGTTTAACTTCGGAAACATTCGTACATCCTCCTGTAACATATAAACATATTCGATTATTAATTTCTTTATTACAATATTAAAAACTTTTTAATCATTTGATATATTATCAATATGAAATAACAACCAATTAAAACATAATATTTGTATCTTTATTTTGATAATATATTAATGTAAATAAATAGAAAATGTTAACAACCAGGCCTACTTAACAGTTAGTAATCTATATATTAATAGGCAAGCACAAAACTTGTCGTCCTTTTTTCTCAGCTTGTGTGAATCGTAGGAGAAATTCGCGCATACCGTTAGAAAGGTAGTGTCCTGTAGATGAGCAGAATCTCATTATAATTTACATCGGTCCTCAGGGATACGCCCCAGTGGCCCTCAAAGTTTCAATGTTAATCTTATGGAAGGTCAATCTTAAAGAAGAAGAAGAAAGATTTCTTTTGATTTTATCAGTGGCACAAAAAACAGCTGTTCGTATGAAAAGCTTAAAACAGCTGATTTTGATCAACAACTGATTTGGATCAAAAACTTCATATAATTTTAGGTTAGGTGAATCAAGCAATAGCAATAGCGAAGTATTGTCGGGTCCACTAGTACTTATAATTCTACACATTTACCGAATTAAAACCCCCTCAGCATGGTCAGGCAGGTCTAGATAAAGTTTGTTATTAGCGAATTTCCATAGGAAAAATGAGCTATTGCAGTGGCCCTTATGGTAAGACCCAAGGTCGGGAGTAGAAAATGAGCACCGATCATGGTCCCCAGAACTCGTTTTAGGGTGTCATTAAAAATCATATATATATGTATATATGAGTTCGCACTCTAGCGGCCGCATTTTAAGTCCGATTTGGTTCAAATTTTTTGCACTTGTTGGGTGTCTACGTCGCTCGGACGAGTTCGTTAGCCAAACCGAACGGAAGCTCGTTTCTTGGGCGGAAAGTATATTTTTTGAGTTTTCTTGTACTAGGATGAACATTTTTGGGATTATATCAAAATAATTACGTATAGGAAATTATTCCTATACGACATTTGGCATTTTTTACACGACCTTATAACACGTCTGGTTCTTCCAAAATCACAAATTCTACTAATATATTTGATACACGCAGGCAGTTATCCAGCGCCTTCGCGAGTAGACCAGTTTTCCAAATAGTTGGTTGAAACCCTAAAACAAAACAAAAATATAAACCTAATTTTGGAAATTCGCTCAACTCGCGTCAGAAATTTCCTCTTCTCTGAAAAGATTAAACGTTCGCCCGAATTAATTTCACCATTCCGTTAAAACGTTTTATTGAAATAGTTGAAATATTCGTTTGAAAATCAGGAAATGTAACTTTAATACATTATTTTGTTCGCTCACAAATTTTGCACAGAGTCAAACGTGTGTTATACACTGAACGTTTTAATTTTTTGTTAGGTCAGTTTATAAACTTTAATTTCTTCGCGTGAAATACAGAGCCAAGACTAACTGTGCCCATCTGATATGAAGAAAAACGTGCAATTCATTAAAATTCTCAGCGCATTACACACTTGGAACGGACTACGTTTCCACATTCTGCTGACAATGTGTTGTCACGGAGACGTGATAAAGTGCAATTTATGTGTCTACTTATGTAACTACACATTTAAAAGTAAATGGGAAATAAAATAATAACAATTAATTGCATAAAATGAATTGTATAATTTTTGTCCGTGCAGTAAAGCGGATTCTGATACTTTTTAGCGAATTTCCACAGGAAATATGGGCTATTTCAGTGATTCTTATGGTGAGACCTAAGGTCAGGAGTGGTCAATGAGCACCGTTTATGTTGTTCTGGGGTGTCATTAAAATTTGCATATGCGTTCACACTCTAACGGCCGCATTTTTCGTCCGATTTGCTTCAAGTTTGTTACAATGGGTCTGTTGAATAAAAAATAAGCAAAAGCTATAACTTAAAATTTTAAGTCACTACTTAAAATAGTGTGAATAAAAATTAGCAATGGCTAGTACTAAAAGCTTTGTCTAATAATTTTAAGCTTTGACTAATTTTCCTTGTTAAAGATTAAAATAAAGTGAATAAAATGTAGCTAAAGCTAAAAATATTTAGTGCAAGCTTGAATATATTTCAGTATGCCCTCCTGGTGACTTAAAGTTGTTACCTTGATATTTAAATGGATGCATTTATGCCAATTCGAGCAAAAAAACAAAAAAAAAAAAACAAAAAACAATAGGTTATAGAATAACTTATACGACTTCATACAAAACTATTAGAATAAATATCCAAATTGAGAAGAATTAACACAAATAGGCCTAAATTTGTTTTATTTTAATTAAAGTTACTTTATGTTATTTATTTATTATACAGAAGTGAAAATTCTTCCGAGTTCATTTCTACAATTGGAACTGTATAACTCATTTTTTTGGCGCAGAAATTCAATTATTGTTAATTTTCTGATTGCTCAATTTGCAGCTTTGTCAGTTTCAACTGATCCAAAATAAAATGCCGTTGAAGTTGATTTATGGTTAAATCCTTTGTTCTGCCCTTCCGTCTTTAACCTTCCTTTTTTGTTTGTTAAGGAATTTCTGACGATGTAATTCCTGATTGTTCATTACAGATCATCATAGTTTGCTTAATATGTTGAAGCACTGACAGGTTAGGTTTATAATAGGCAGATTTAATAGTAGCAAGAGTTTATATTATTATTATCTGGGTGTAAGTAAGGGAGCAGGTAAGGGTAGGCCTATATCATCAAATAAAACTTGTGATTTTGTACAAAAATGCAAATGAATTTGAAATCTTTAATTATTTAATACTAAATAGGCCTAATAAAAATGTAAGTAAAACTAATAAGTTTAAAAAAAAAAAACATTTCTTTTTTATTGAAACTTTCGTTTGTTGTGATATTTTCTTCATTGGCAGAGCTATATGTTTTGTACTAGCCTATTTAATGAGTTCTAATAACATCAATCCTCAAACTGCAACAGCTGTTTTAAATTGTTTCAAACAACATATGACAGATTTTAAGCTTTGGCTAAAATTTTCCAGCTTTGATAACTAGCCTTAGCTAAAGGTTATTCACCTCACTTTAACCAAGTGCTAAGACTAAAAGCTTTGACTTAATAGTGAAAGCTAAAGCTAAGACTAAATGCTAAAAGCTTTTGCTTATTTTTTATTCAACAGACCCAATGTTGGATTTCTAAGCCGCTCGGATGAGTTCGTTAGCAAACAAAACCAACAAGCGGCAGCTAGGAAAAAATTTTTTTGTAATTTTTCGTACTATAATGAAACTTTTCGCAAAATAAAATAGAAGTATCCATTTCAAATCCATGTGGCGAATTTTACAATGGGGGTAGCAACTGATCCGAGATCGACTCCCGGAATGCAAGCGAAGCGAGCTATTTCACGGCGAGCGGAAAGAAGCAATTCGTAAACCGGGGCTGGAGGGTGAGGTACAAACAAATTCTATATATTTCGTACACGCATGCAGCGCCTTGGCGAGTAGGTAAAGTTCCTAAATAGTTCGTTGAAACGTTGCCTTCCATATATCGTATAAATGAAACATTTCTTTCCCAGACACATTTAGGATTCTATAAAGTATGATTAGGTTTCAGAAGCTAAATATCCCATTCACGTTTTATACTCTGCGAAGAAGCGATCCAATTTTCCCTTCTCACATGTTGACTTTATTAAAGGGCTTAATGAAATCTCGGCAAGGCGTACTTTTTGACAAATAAGATGTGATGGTTATTGGAAAATAACGTGGGTATGGTTAGTTGTCGTCAAATAAGGTTAGGTTATGTTAGATTAATGGCGCTGTTTATATAGAACAGCAGTGGGTTTTATTTTTTTGTATGGTTGTTAAATATTATTATATTGCGTTTTTGTACCTACATACAAACATATAAATACAATTGAAGTGTCTTTCTGTGATTTCAAAATATAAGATTTTTTCTAAGCTCATATAGTTATTCACACATTAAAGAACTTAAACACTCATTTATAAATTATTGTTTTGTCTGTCTGTTTGTTTGGCCGGGCTAGTCTCCGGAATGGCTGAACCGACTTTAATTAAAATTTAGAGGACTATTCAGAGAATATTTTAGGCTACTTTTTATTCCGAAACTCCTGCTAAACCATAGGAAAAATGTAAAAAATAATGGACAAAATTAGGTATTTTGTGAAAAAATGTTGGGGATATTGCGTGTTTATTTTGATCTATGCTTATATTATGCACAGCTCACAGCAACCTTCTCCACCCAACTTAGATCCAAGTGCCACTGTCCTAGTCAATCATAATTTCCTTAATAATTCCTATTAAAAAAAAAAACATTGGGTGTGCTTAAGATCACATGTTGGAAGTGATAACTTCTATGACACTTTTATATTTTTATCGGTATTAATATTAGAGGAGAATAAAGGTCAACAAATTACACAAGTCAATATATTGTCAAACATATTATATTATCTTAACGGTTCTCAAGTTATAAGCGTTTTAATAAACGGCGCCCCCACCATATTCCCCCCTCCCCCCGGCATTGTCGACCAAGCTGGGGGGCGACAACATGGCTTTTCATGATCACTATAGTGCCTATAACAATAATCAGAAATAAAATTGCGTCAGGCTTTCCATGCATAATCAACCCCCTTCAGATCCTGGACTATTTGCATTGACTTCGCCATGGGCTGCCGCCGGGGCTGGTAAGTAAAGCTTGTAGGGGCTAGCCCCTATTGAGTTTATAAAATATAATTACATTACAAATATCAAGAAAACAATATTATACAATTTTAGAACATTTTGAATAAACCTAATGGGATGTTTAAATTTTATGAATAATTTTGCAATGCCCTTGAGGAAGGTACATACCAAATGTAATTCCAATCCGTTCGGTAGTTTTGAAGAAATCGTGACTTAATAACTTTGATCCCCCCAAACCCCCCCTAAAATTTCGAAGTTTTTCAAACCCTTTCTTAGCGAGCGCCTATGGCCCTAGAGGAAGCTACATACCAAATTTCATTCCAATCCGTTCTGTAGTTTTGAAGAAATCGTGATTTAATAACTTTGATCCCCCAAACCCCCCTAAAATTTCGAATTTTTTATAACCCTTTCTTAGCGAGCGCCTATGGCCCTAGAGGAAGGTACATACCAAATTTCATTTCAATCCGTTCGGTAGTTTTTGAGAAATCGTGATGAGTGGGTCAGTGAGTGAGTGAGTGAGTGGTATTTCGCTTATATATATATATATATAGATATACCACTCGCTGTCTCATTACGGTTTCAAACTCGTAAGGTGTAGTCCACAATCCGAGGCCACAAGGAGACTTTCCGCTGCGATTGAGGCGGGGCTGGAGGCTGAGGTACAAAAAATTCTTCTAATATCTTTCGTTCACGCTGGCAGCTATTCGTAAATATAAACTTTGCCCAACTCTTGTCAGCGGTTCAAATGCGTGGTCGGATTATTTAAATGTTATTTCACGTCTACTATTCCTTGTTAATTGGTTTTATTGTTTAAGTTTTCAAACAACTTGAATATACCAAAGGGATATCTACACTAACATATACGTTTCAAAATTACTCCCATCTCCTAAACATATTCTAACACTACACTGTGCGGCAGGATGCTTCCGTATTAATAGACTTAGAGCTATCGATTTCGGAAGATTCAAACCTTTTAAAATACATTAAATCGAGTGGAATTTTCTCTGAAACTATGGTTTTTAACATCAATTGTTTTAGCTCGAGTGGTGTAGGTCTACGCTTTGTGTTTGTGGTCCATCAAGATAAAGACTGGCAATCTTGGAGGGAAAGGGATATAACTAAACCGCGAGATTATGCAGTTGGCAATGAGTTGCTGACCGCTGCCATTGACTTTTTGCATTACTGGTTGTAACCACCAATAATCTACCTCAACGAAGTTACAAGCACAGACCATATTGAGCTGACGTGACGGACGTTGCGTTTCCTAGTTGCATTACAATTTTTGAAGTGTACACTTCTATAGTTGCACCACGTCCAAAACATTTGTTTGTATAGCAGAGTATGTAGTTTTCTTGCTGCTGGGGGTGAATCGGATTTTACCGTCACGAGCATTTTATGAAACGCTCTATTTTGTGGAACGCCCTTAAAGTGGAACGCTCCTAATATGAAATGCTCTTTTTCATCTGTTTGAAAAAAGTTTTGGTCTTGCCGAGATTCGAACCAGCAGAGTCCACCACCAAAGACTCTGTTAGACTCAGCAAGTTAGGCCTCAATCGCATTGCTAATCTATACTTATAAAAGCCAAATACCATTGACTCATTGACTCATCACAGTTTCTCCAAAACCACAAGACCTACAAACATGAAATTTGGCACTAATACTCTTTATAGGCTCTAGACGCGCACTAAGAAAAGGTTTCCGAAAATTCGAAACTTTAGGGGGGGTTTTGGGGGTTCAAAGTTACTAAATCACGATTTATCAAAACCTACCGAATGGATTGGAATGAAAGGTAGGCATCTTTGTAGATGCTCGCTAAGAAAGGGTTTAAAAAAATTCGAAATTTTAGGGAGGTTTGGGGGGAGGGTGTCAAAGTTACAAAATCACGGTTTCTCTAAAACCATCTAACGGATTGGAATGAAATTTGGTATGTAGCTTCTCCTAGGGCCGTAGGTGCTCACTAAGAACGTTTTTCAAAAAATTAGAAATTTTAGGGTAGGTTTGGGGGGTCAAAGTTACTACAAAAAACCATCGAACGGATTGGAATGAAATTTGGTATGTAGCTTCCTTTAGAGCCCTAGGTACTTAGTCCAGTCAAATAGTCTCCAATGGTGCTTGTTTCAGGAAAAAAATATAGAAGTTTTTTTTCACTCGTTCTAAATGTTTTTTGGGATGCTGAATCCGAATTTCAACTTTGCTACTTCCTACGGATATGGCTTCACACCGAAAATCGCAAAAAAACCTTTAAATTTTTGACCTTTTTTCAGTTTTTTGCCAAAAAATCATCAAAATATGCGTTTTTTGAGGTAGACCTTCCTATATCAAAATAAAGTACATTAAATTGCCTACAAAAAACATTCCTCAAATGCATTTTTTGATTGAATGGTTTAGCCGCTAGAGCGCGCTGAAAAAAGGCAAAAATTCCCCACTTTGTTGAAAACCCGGATTTCTCGTTATTTTGTCAGTTATAAGTTAACACCTATGCTTGTAATTATGAAAAACTTGGATTCTGCTAAAACCACATTAAATTGCCTACTAATTTCACACCTTAATCACTTATTTTGGCCAAACATTGTAGCCGCTAGAGCACATTGAAGTTTTATGTCATATTACGCGAAACCGTTAAGTCAAGAGCCCTTCACACAAAACTCAGTAGATACCTATATTTATCACTATCTACTTATTAAAAACTATTTATTTGATTTTTACAATTATTAATTAATGTAATTACTTATTCATTATTTATCAATTTAATTACTACTTATTAATTATAAATTAATGTAATTTACTCATTCATTTAACATCATTTTAATTAAGTACCAATTATTAATTATATATTAACAGAACCGTTGTTGTACAGGTTGGTTTGTTGTTTTCAAGGGAGGATGTAGGTCTCCTTTGAACACCTTTGAATTTAGTAGGTAAATAAGACCCAAATTCATAATAATATACCGGATCCGACAAAAGGTGGCCTCCCCCCTCTTTTCAGGTGGCTTCTTATCATTCAGCGACTCGGCCTGCCCTTCCTTTAGGACCCTCTCTGTCAGTTTACTTCGAATCTCCGTGGGTGCTGTGTACAAAATATTAAGCGTCTTTGTTTTTATCAGTTATTAAAATTAAAGTATCTACGTCCGATAAAAGTTTTGCTATTTGTGATCAAGTGTTGGCCTTTCGTTAGGTCCCTATTATTCAATTTACTTCGAATCTTGTGTTGTGTACAAAATATTAAGCGTCTTTGTTTTGATCAATTATTAAAATAAAAGTATCTAGTCCGATAAAAGTTGTGCTATTTGTG
>JAGFPH010000438.1:127307-162864 GCA_018207615.1 Philaenus spumarius | reverse complement strand
TTAAGATAATATTGTAGTAGTTGGTAAGCAGATTTTACTAAACATAGATTGTTGTTGGTTCTTTATCCTACCCGGTAAAGTTTAACAAACCAGTGAATGTTTAATCAAAATCGACGATGTAGTTTTCGTTGTGCAGTATAAAACATGCACACTTTTCTCCTTAATGCTCCAGTAAAAGAGAAACCAACCTGCGACTCAAGCGCACCATCCTATAGCGGTCGGTTTTCTAAGTAGCTCGACGAGTTCGTTAGCTAAAAAATCCAACAGGAAAAGGGTATTTTGACCCGAAGTAAAATGTTTTCGAGATTTTTCGTGCTAGAATAAATCCTTCTTGGGATTTTATCTAAAAAATAATTCGACCACGCAGCTGGACCGCTGACGTGAGTTGAGCAAATTTCCAAAATTAAGTTTATTGGGTTATGTTTTAAGGTTACGACCGACAATTTGGGAAATATGTGTATTCACGACGGTGCTGAATAGCTGCAAAATGGTTCGCACGCAATTCCGCATACTGGGAGTATCTTCAGTACACAAAGCATGGCGTGCTTCGCACGCCATTCCGCATATTGGGAGTATCTTCAATACACAATGCATTGCGTGCTTCACACGCCAACACCACGGTAGAATCCACCACATGGCTTTGAACCGGGTACTTCTAAGGTATTTTACGTTTTGATCGATTTTGGGGAAACCAAGCGTAAAAATAAACGGTACCAGGAACTGGCACATACTTTCTCACAAACATATTTAAATTATTAAACAGATTCACGGTGACTTGTAGGGTGGGGTAGGAGAGGTGATTTTGTATTAAAGTTGTTTCCCCATAAAAATCCATAAAATAACGGAAAAACCAACTTTTCTCAAAAACGGCTCGAACGATTTTGATTAAAATTTTACAGTTTATAGTACTTTAGGTCCCTAATAAACTATACAATTTTAATCAAAATCGTTAGAGCGGTTTTTGAGAAAAGTTGATTTTTCCGTTATTTTAAGGGTTTTTATGGAAAAATTACCCTTAAAAATAAAAAATTCACAAAAATGAAAAAAAACGCCTGGAGATACCGTGGATTAGTACCTCTATACCAAATTTCATCAAAATCGGACGACTGGTTTAGGCTCTAGGTCTGATAACATCCACACAGACACACAGACACACACACACAGACACACATACAGACACACACACAGACATCACTCCGAAAACCACTTTTTTAGGTTCAGGGGGGGCCCAAAACGGATATTTCCACCAAAAACTCAAACTCGAAAATTTTGACGAATACAATACTTTCTCCATATACTATGGTATAGGGGGAGAAAGTAAAAATGTACAGAATAACATCCTACATTTATATTTGTAGAAAAAACTTAAAAACAAATTTATTCTCGTGGGAAAAATCTAAAAAAATAGTTACTTCCGGTAAAAAAAAGTGCTTCTGATTGTTGGATTTTTTTGGGTAACGAACTCGTCCGAGCGACGTAGACGGCCAACAGGTGTACCAATTTTGAACCAAATCGGACTTAAAATGCGGCCGCTAGAGTGCGAACACATATATACATATATATATATGAATTTTAATTACGCCCCAAAACGTGTTCTGGGGACGATGATCGGTGCTAATTTGCTACTCCCGATCTTGGGTCTTACCATAAGGGCCACTGCAATAGCTGGTTTTTCCTATGGAAATTCGCTAATAAATATGGAAGATTATTCTGCACATTTTGTTTTTTACACGACCTCATAGCTTTATCCCCCAAAATCGATCAAAACATAAAGTACCCAGTTCAAATCCACGCGGGGAATTTTACCGTTGGGGCAGCTTCTGATCGGGTTTATCAACTGAGAGCGATGAGAAGCAGCTCACAATCCGAGGCCACAAGGTCGAGGTGCGAACTCGAAAAGCCAGCGGAACGAAGCAGCGCATCAGCCAGTGCTGGAGGCTGAGGTGCGAATAAATTCGACTAATAAATTTCGTACACGTAGGCAGCTATTCAACGCCTTCGTGGATAGAGCAGTTTCCCAAAAGGTTGAAACCCTGAAATATATAAACTTAATTTTGGAAATTTACTCAACTCATGTCAGCGGTTGAGCCGCGTGATCCAATTATTTTATAATCTATTAAACTGTTTAAATAAATAAACTAGATAAAATAAACCTATTCCAAGTTGGACGCTTGAGAAACTTTTTACATTAACACATACCGTAACATAATTGTGAATAATAAATTAGGTCCTTTACATAATTCTTTATTAAGGGCGAACTCCACCTAATATTGATAAAAATGACAAGAAATTATAATTTTCTTTTCACCTAGTTTTGTTCCCTGTGATTTTCTGGACAATTCGATATGTAATAAGTATTTTTTTTTTGGTTCAACGTCCTGCTGTTTTGCACTTTAAGGCTAATGAAGACGGGACCTACAGTTTTACGTGGAATCCGAACCACAGCCAACGATGTCTGTTAAGAAACCATTTAGAAAATTATTCGGGGTCATATAATAAGTATAGATAATACGCTTATTATTAGTTTATTTTATCTAAAAACTAAACGCTTACACATATTTCAGGCAAACAGATGCATATTCTCCAAATAACTGAGTTTTTTTTCTAGGCCGTTGTCCGAACGTTTTGTTTTCTCACGTTTTCATTTACTGTGGCAGACATAACTCAAGTTGTATTTGAGATAGCCCCATATTTTTTTTTTTATTTTGAAGAGGACATTTCATTGTACAACCTGTAGTATGGATATACATTAGTTCCTATAATAAAGATTTTAAGAAATGATTCAAAAATTATTTTACTAAAATTGTTTATAAAAAAATTTAATAACACATTTTTTACAGAAATATTTTATATAATTTAATATCCATACTACAGGTTGTAGAATGGAATACCCTTTTAAAAATTAAAAAAAATATGAGGCTATCTCAAATACAACTTGAGGGGAGGGGTTGGGGTGGGGGGGGGGGGGGGGGTAAACTTACGGGAAAGTCACTACAACCAACACTCATATATAAAACATAAAATAATTAGGTTTGCTTTAAAAATAAACAAAATTTTGTTTATGGTGGTGTGTCCCCTTAATGTAATAAATACTATGTTTTGTTAAATGAAGACATCCCTATAACAACGTTGAGTATCACATTTTTTCTGAATTTAAACTTATTCAAGAGATTCGAACCCGGTATCTTCTGATCAGAAGATGCCACGCTATCCACTCGGCTATGACTTGCCTTAAGAAAAACTGACAACAAAACAAAACTTTAGTTACTTGCTACCGTATTGCCCCTTCTCATCTCGCTGTTATATTATATATTGCAATGCAAGCCATGAGTTTTGTTGTTGTTTATTTTCCCGTTTTTGTTTATTTAGTACTAATATGCAGTACTTTGTTTCTAACTAGCTATAACATGAGATCAAAAAACTTGGAATTCAAAAAAATGTGATATACAACGTTGTTATAGGGGGTCTTCAAATATTAGTATTAGTTTTGTAATTTTTGTGGTTAAAGTTATATTGTTATTGTTAAGCTATTTGATTAACGATATTCGGCGATTAATGCCTTAGCATAGTTTTATGGCACGCCCCGTTTAGAGTACGCCCCATTTTGGTTAGGCCACGTATGTCTAGTTTTGTATAAATACGCTGCGTTGACATACTGTTAAAGGCTCGGCTCCCTAAATTCAAAACGGCGAAGTTGAGAACCAATTTCAAAGTTAAATAACCTAAACACACCTTCACTTTTAACCACATTTTTGTGTTATTTTTGTCAAAAAACGAAAGCTGTATTTTTTTCTTAAAGTAAAATAGATTGTGGGTGTTGATTGCTAAGGTTTTTTGAAATCTCTCTTTTTGCAACTAAAAAAAATTAATAAAGTTTACAATTTTTTATATTTATATCATACGTTTATGAAAACAATAAAACAGTTTCTGAAAATATATTCAGCAATCAACATCCACATAAGACAGTACTTCAAAATGAAACTACATTTTTTAATTTATTCCATTAATTGACGGGAAAAAATGACTTATTATGTGCATTGCTCTTATGGGAATCAGGTTCAATATGGCGGACAGGGAGCCACCCCTTAATTGTAGTTTGATTACTGTAGTACGTGCTTCACTGAGGATGGCGACATTGTCGTTGAAACGCGTTTGAAGTTAGTAAACGTATTTGTTGTGAGATTTTGTGTTCAGGTTTTATTTTATCTAGTAAATCAATATTGTTTAATGTGTAGCACGAGTCTACGGACTTTGTTTACCTTTTCTTTGAAGAGATAATTCAGACAAACAAATCAGTGTTTAGTAAATATTTGTCCAATTGTGTTACAATTATTGTACTTCGTTCAACTATGATTAACGGGTTGGACTTCAAGAGCTGTTTTAATTGGTGCTCGTTTCGAGTAGTCCAGTTTCCAAGTAAACTTTACAATTAAATACCAAATCCAGATCCAAGATGGCGGCCGAGTGCTGTTGAGAAACTGTTGGAGTTTGTCTCGTTATTTGTTTAAGTTTGCCTGGTATCAGATTCCATCCAATTTCAGTGGAATTAGCGGAATTTAAAAGTTACAAACTAGATTGAATGCAGATGGATGGTCTTCTTTAGTGTACCAATATGTTGTTTTGACTGTTCAAGTACCTATAGGATGTACATGGACGTATTTAGAAAGTTGTGTAGACAAATAAATTATTGATACTGAGCGAAATGGCGCTTTTGCTAGTTCTCCATGCACATTCGTATTCAAATTTTGAAAGTGAACCAGACTAAAACTATTTTTGTCAAGTAAAAAAACACCTATTACGAAAAGTAAATATGCGCGGTCGTGGGACCCCCGGTCAGGAACGAAGTTCATCACGTTTTTTCTTCAATTCTTTTACCAGCCTTAACGGCAAAATACACAGATAATTTTAATCTTTCAATTGACGTTTATTATTAGTTTGTTTTTTATACAAATATTTACTGTTTCCATAAGTTTAATGTTATTATAACAAAGGTGTAGAATTACTTATAACATCAAAGCTAAGACGGTAAATACAGTTAAATGTCCATTCATTGTAAATACAACCAATAAACATAAAATATTGGTTCATCAGTCTATACCTAACCTAAAGAAATATTGTGTGTATGTTTAATTTATTTTACCTGGCTTAACGGCAACATACATACAATAATTTAAGGTTAGGCTTAGACTTAAAATTACTTTCTAGGCCTGACCTAAAATTATTGTATGTATGTTGCCGTTAAGGCAGGTAAAATAAATTAAATATACACGCAATAGTTTTAGGTTAGGTCTTCTCTAATGAACGAGAACATTTCATGTTTATTGAATGTATTTCAGCGCTTGACGAAAGAAAAAATAAGAAATAGAAATATATTTATTTGCCAGAATCTTTTTTGTTTACAAAGAAAATTTACAAACCCTGTACAATCTTGTACAATCTTTTTTTTTAAACTAAAATATTTTAAATATCCTAAAACATGAACATGAAAAAAGAAACACAATAATTATTACAAAAATTAGGTAAAAAAAAACTACACAAAAAAATATAAGGATTCATCATTAAATTGATATGGCAAGTACCTCATTAGCCTAAGCTGCGTTGAGGTACTTTCATTATTTTTAAACTAATAATTAAAATACAATTGCAGAAGACAGGTGCTCACACAAGATTTATAATTACAATAAAATTCACTATAACAAATAAATTAAGTTTTATTCTTTACTTGAAAAAATATTCCTCAACCTGTTCCATATTAAATGTAAAGAGCCATTGTTTTAACTCTTTAGAAAACCCTGCAAGACTGGTGGTACTGCTGATATGCATCGGAATTTTATTAAATATTTTATAAACTACGTGAGAGTAAAATTTTGTAAAAGCTTCAAAATTTGGCCGAGGTAGTGTAACTCTATTTAATGACTTAAGCCTCACAGAGTGAACATATGAATTTGATATATATTGACCACCTCTCACAAAAAACAAACTCAAAACTCGAAAAATATAAATATGTCTTAAAGGTAACATTTTAAGTTCTTTAAAATAAGGAAAAGAATGTTCAGTTCTTCTTAGTTTAAAAATGTGTCTTATTATAGCTTTTTGGGCAATTATTATTGGATTAACAATAGTGGGGTATACACCACCCCAGCAATTCAATCCATACTGTATTTTACTGTTAATAATAGCAAAATAAATTGATCGTAGTACAGATATATGACATGCATACTTAAGCATAAAGAATTTTCTTAAAGCATTACATACATACTTTTTAACAGATTGTACTTGTGGTTTCCAAGTACAATTTTGATCTAAAACTAAACCTAGATACTTTAAACTTTTTACTTCTTCAATCAAAACACAATCTTTACATGTTACATTCCTAACATTATAATATATAGTATCTGAACTACGCCGGACGGAACCAATCGTCTCTTAATTTAAATTGAAGAACCAAAACACATGTTTCTTGAATGTATTTACATTCATTGCCATAGCAACCAATTAATAACACTTTTTTTCGTTACGCGTTACATTTTCTATTTGTTAACTCCTACCGCAAACCCGCGTTAAGGAACTTCGTTGTAATAAAACCGTAGTAGATAGAAATATTTTGTTATGCACGGTTTAGGCATCGTAAACAATAAATATTGTCAAACTATTTGTTACAAATTATTAGCTTTTGTTATTGTAAGAAAAAAACATTGGATAGACATTATGCCATGGCAGACATTTTTGTAGTTGTTTTTAAAGTCAACATTTCGTCAGCTTACAGTTTCAATTTGACCTTAACGGTTTAGGCAACAAGATACACCCAAACGGCTGGTTTTTCACAAGACTTCTAACTTTTTACTTTCTCCACCCAATACGTAGAATATGAAGAAAGTATTGTTTTCGTACAACTTTTCGAATTTGAATTTTTTGTGGAACTATCTGTTTTGGTGCTCCCTGAACCCCAAAAAATTGTTTAGTGGAATTATCTGTGTTGGTGCTCCCTGAACCCAAAAATATTTTTAGTGGAATTATTTGTTTTGGTGCTCCCTGAACCCAAAAAAGTGGTTTTTTGGTGATGTCTGTCCGTTTGTCTATGGGTCTGTAAGGATGTGTACAGAGCTGGAGACCATATCAACGGTCCGATTTTGATGAAATTTGGTATGTAGGTGTAGTTCTGGAATATCTCCAGGTGTTTTTTTCATTTTTTTAAATTTACCCCCCCCCCCAAATGACCCAAAAACTAGAAAAATCTAAATTTATCAAAAACTGCTCTAATGATTTTGATAAAATTTGGTTTATTTATAGCCCTTAATGTACCCTACCATATGCAATAAACCGCATCTTTCTAAAAATTCTCGTTTAGGTAATAATATTAATAACTGATTTTTGGGGGGGTTTTGGCCAAAAAGGGGGTTGTTTTTCAAAATTTTTCAAAACCTTTTTTCGTGCAAACAATGCTGAATCGGCTGAATCCGGCTACCAATGCTGAACAAATTTGTAAAAACATCATCAGAATCGTATAAATGTTTGTTTAGTTAAATAGCAATAACCAAACACACGTAGCATATAAGGATGTTCTATTTGTAATCTGTATAAAAGATAGATTACTGACTGACTGATTGACTGACTGATTCCTAATCAACGATAGCTAGACCCTTAACATTTTCAGGGTACCTTCATACCACTATGTAAAAGTGCACTGAGAACGGATTTTGCAAAATATTGTTTTTAAGGGTTGATAATGGTCAAAATACGGTGGTTCACTCCCAGTCCTTTGACAGATAAAACAGCCGATTTGAATCGATAGCTCAACAACAGAATTCTAGGCGTGGCCTATTCTGAACCAACACGCGTTTGTTGAATGCATTCACATTCGTTACCGTAGCATCTAACTTTGACAATTTTAAACTAGTAAATTATTTTCCACAACCCACAGACTTTTAGGTTAGGTTGACGAAATAAAAACAATCACAAACAAAATAAACGGTACCAGAAACTGGCACTTACTTTCTCACATAGAAAAATATAAATTGTTTTGAGTAACAAACAGGGCTTCAAAATTTCATAGAAAAATATAAATTGTTTTGGGTAACAAATTTTGCTTTAAATTTAATTTAAAAGTTTTTTTTTGCTACAAAACTGAGCTTTAAAATTATATATAAATTTTGGTTACAAATCGGGCTTTAAAATGCCACTTAAAAATATTTATTGCTTTCGGTTTAACAAAACTTTGGGCTTCAAAATTCCATTGAAAAATATTTTGTAACAGTCCCCATTTACAAATATTATTTCAGTAAAATAGTACATTTTATTAGTATTCCCCTCTTTCTCTAATGAATAAATATTGCTTTCATAATTACTAAAAGCCGTTCATAAACACTTTTTCGACTTGACAATTAAAGCAATGTTTGCTAAAGAAGAATCTCAACTCGAATAAATTACACGGTGAACTGCTTTATTCAGTTTGTTAATTTCATTTTCTTCTCGGTGAGCGATTTTAATTAATTAGAATTCAACAACACTTTGTATTATTTATAAATTTACTCAGGAGCTGTATTTAATTATCGAAGAAACATTTGAAAATGTGTTTTATAAAACAGAAAATGTTAGCGTATTATTTACACAAATGTTTGAATTGTTTATTTATATTATTAACATGCTCTACATCCGTACAGTCATAAATAAGTACTTGAGTAAATATTGTTTAAGCACTGGTAACTGTGTACAGTAGAACCCCGCCATTCCGAAAATCCGTCATTCCGAACATACATAGAGCCTAAGCTAGATGAAAACGCCTGAAACCAAATAGGAATGAAAGCTGGTTACTTACAGTACTTGTCGGCTCCATTTATACAATTCTGTAGAATCATTTTAAATCACTGCTAAACACAAAAAATAACTAATTTACACACACTTAAGTGTAAGTTTACACCATCCGTTTCCCCTTCCGCTGCTTTGCGTTTTGGTTAACGGAAATTGACAACACATTAATCCCAATGGGCCTGTTAGAATTGTCGGGTTTTGTTTCCTTCTCGTTTCTATCCGTTTTGCGGGAAGGAAGCTATCGGAACAAACGTCAGGTGAAACGGATACCGGGTCTTTCAGAAAGAAGGAAGGATTAGATACAACAGCTAGAGGCACTATATTAATTAAAGACCACTAAAGAATACCGTTGCGTGGTAGCCAATAGGATTGGCGCGCAGCGTTGCCAGCATATCTACTAGTCTCGCACACTCCTGGTATTTACAGCTCGAGGCTTCAGCACACAGTTTAAAGAATTATAAATGCGTTGAGTCAGCCGCGTTCAGTTAGAAGCGTGGGAAGAACGTGACAACGTCGCACTAAGGCGATTGGAGCGTTCAGTGTCTCGGTGTACAGAAGCCCGTCCCTCAACGGTATTCTTTCGTGGTCTTTACTGTAGTAGTGTTGTTGCCAATCTGCCGATTGCCTTCGTCCATTTTTCTCCTCCGCTTTCGTTACCCCGAAGGAATTTTATTTTTTCTCGATCTTTTTTCAAGACGATGCGGTATTAACGGACAGACTGGGGGATGACAAAACAGACAGTTTGAACAACCTATCCCTTCCCTTCCATTTTTATAAGAAAACGGAATCGTTACGCAAAGTAAGGAAAAAGCCGGATGGTGTAAACCTACTCTATAAGAAGTAAAGTCAGTGATTTTTTCTGACAAAGAGCACTGAATTGACTTGAGGATGTAATGTTCCGCTATCGCCGCATGAACTTAACATCATTTGGTGTTGATGAGTGTTGTTTGACGTAGCGTAAGGCGAGGTCAAGAGCATTTGCCGTATATGCCTTAACAAATCGATACGTAGATATTATTAATAAAATCCGCCTATTCCGAATTCCCGCTAAACCGAACAGTGTTCGGTCCCAACTAGTTCGGAATAGTTGGACTCTACTCTATTTTGAAACATTATACTGTGGGGCATGACGACCGCAACTAATCGAGTGCTTTTAATTCAGAAAAGGCCATCAGAATTATAGAACATCTATTTAGTCCGTGTGCCAGCACCTTTTCCATTATCAAAGAGTTAAACAGACGAAACTTTCAGAGAATGTGTAGGGTTTCATATGAAGTGCAATGAGCTCTGATAGACATCCAAGATAGGTAACTTTTAAATATGGCGCCCGTTGAAAGGAACGGGGAAGGCCATTTGCAGTACGTTCTTTAAAAATGCATAGTTTTTGAACTAAACAAGATAAGAAAATAAGAACGCCATAATGTTTCTTAAAGACTCTAGTTTCGATTGGTAAAGCTTAAATTGGTCCTACGTATGATAGTACGTGAGAAATGGTAATGCAAATGACAAAACACATGGTTTTCCATTTTTATGTTTTCTTATTTTGCTCCGAAACGGTCATATCTGTCAAAATAACGTTGTTGAACAAGAAAAGAGCTATAATTACGGTAAACTTAGTTTTTATAAAATATTGTACGCTACGGTGCGGAGGGGCGGAACACGTTACATATCTGTAACCTCCACATTATTTTTGTTACTGAAAATAAGTTAACAAAACTTGTATATATCTTGTGCTGCATATCAGGACAAATTGGTTGACATATCTGAACCTTTTTGTCAACCATATGGTAAGATGGGTAAGTGTGACCCTATGCACCATTTAAAAGCTCATTAAAAGAGAAACATAATGTCTCAAACTAGAGCTTAATATCTTACTTCGTTTCAAAGTAATGGACAATCAACGTTTTGGAAAATGATATTTCTATTATAACACCTCTAAATAAACGGTGCCAGATAACTGTCTCATACTTTCTCCCAGTTGAAACTTTATACCTTCCCAAGAGTAGCATAGGAGGTGGTTATTTAGAATTGCAGAAGTAGGATATAAAATGGAAAATATTAAATGCATATCCATATTATATTATTATATATTATTATTAAAACTATTCGATCGATTTTGAACAAATTTGCACCAAACATGTCAATTAGGCTTGTATAGATGCACGAAAAAAGGTTTTGAAACATTGTGAAAAACATCCTCCTTTTTGGCCCAAAACCCCAAAAATCAGTTATTATTATTACTATCTAAACGAGAATTTTTAGAAAGATACGGTTTTTTGCGTATGGTAGGGTACATCAAGGGCTACAAATAAGCCAAATTTTATCAAAATCGTTAGAGCCGTTTTTGAGAAATTATGATTTTATGGTTATTTAGCTATTTTTGGGGGGATAAAACACCTTAAAAATCCAAAATTTGAAATAATGTAAAAAACTCCTGGAGATATTCCAGAACTTCACCAACATACCAAATTTCATCAAAATCGGACCGTTGGTATGGTCTCCAGCGCTGTACACATCCTAACAGACACTCGAACCGACATCACAAAAAAAAAACACTTTTTTGGGTCCAGGGAGCACCAAAATAAATAATTCCACTAAAAATATTTTTGGGTTCAGGGAGCACCAACACAGATAATTCCACTAAAAATTCAAATTCGAAAATTTGGACGAAAGCAATACTTTCTCCATATTATACTTAGAAAAGGGGAGAGAAAGTAAAAAAGAGCTAAAAATGGTAAGAAGTAAGTGTAGAATACAAAACACATATTTTAAAATTTTTTACTACAAGTTTTCCTTAAATTTACATGATTTATAATTTTCAGACAGACACTGCCTAAACAACAGTATATTGATTTAGTTTTATATTTTATAAATTTAAGTTGTTCAGTAAATTTAATTGTTATGACACCGCACGGGGGTGCAGACTAGCTGCATCTATTAAGAGGGGTTTGGCGTCCCTCGCGGTACCCGAGTCAAACATACACATTACTTTACAACACAACACCTACAAATTTAGCTACACATCTCATACATTAAAACACTTCTTACGTTTCACCTTCACTTAGGCAGGACAAGTAAGTAACACCGTTCACCGTGTAGTACGGAGCGCCCATAAGCCATGTTATCCAAACGGTAGTCTTAGCGATACTAGCCGTCCAAAAAACATCAACTGCCGTGCAACACTCGGACAGTTGACGCAACCCGCATGACAATAAACGTGATGTTCCCATTAATGGTAGTATCATGATCATCTCTCGTAAGACCTGTACTGCACGGTGAACGTGGAATTTAGTGTAGTAAATTTCTGAATTGCGCTCGACTAAGATATTTCGACAATAATGTTTCGTTAAAATCTTAACGAAACCTTTGGATTCGTTAAGATTTTAACTTTCTAAAACTGCCATCAAATCAAAAGTCATTTCCATAGTTCCAAAGATATGGAATTGTTTGCAAACCTTTGCAATTGAGCAGATTTCAACCAATAAAACAGCACATTTTGCGTTCGAGATATCTTTTATAATTCGAATTATTTCAACAGACGTTTTGATATCTATTTATAGACCTAAGTTCAATCTTTCATTTGGTGTAAAGCAAACTACATTTGACTTTTTAGATGTTATTCAAACAGCAGTTGAAAGTACAGACTTGCGCAGAATTCATACTACCGCTTGTGTTCGCAAAACACGGCTGTTTTAACGGTCATTTTTTTAAATTTCCTTTGTCCGCACGAGATTTAATTTGTTTCATCTTATTCTGTGATTCAAATAAAACTAACTCAAATACTTTTATGAAATAACAGTTCATGAATACAAATACTTTTATGAAAGTTACAAGTATACAGTTCAATTCTTTCATTTATTCTCTACACTTTGTTATAATAATATTTCATTTTTGGGCAAAGTAAATATTAAGAAATTACGTTTCAAACCAGGCGTAGTTTTGTTAGCTCCCTTGTAGTTGGAACAAAAAACTGGTGTTTTCAAAATAAGAAATTTGAAATTGATAAATGTTTTTATACAGTTTTATTTAGAACTAAATTACGAAACTTTTTTACATTTATGGAAAAATTACAACAAATATTTACTACTTTTTATGTAGACCTAAAGTTGAACTTTTATTTTTCGTAACTGAACATTTTTGTTTCTTGAACTAATAACTTTGCAAATTTTACATCTATAATTTTGTTACTGCCATATATTAATTATTCGAACCTTTATCTACAAAAAAAATATGGAACACTTTTGGATTGGGGTTCATTTACTATTTTTGGCGAATTTTTGAAAAAATGCTTGCACACGCCAAAAAATCCATTTTCGTTAAAGCCGCCGGTTTTAGGGTTGGGCCATCCTGCATAAAGTTATTAATGACACACAAGAACGTGTTCTGGTGATCGTGATCGGTGCTCATTGACAAGTTGAAAGTTCCAACCTTATGAGTCACTGAAATAGACCATGTTTCCCATGGAATGCGCAAATAAACAGCACAAAGCGTGTGATTTCAACCGATCTCAGTTTGAATGTTAAGTGATAACAAGTTTGAGAGAACGTAACAGCGGGCCCATGACTTGACTGAGTTATATTTCTTCTCCAGTTTTAATACTCCCGATATTCAAATCTACAAGCGGAGAAAGTAATGAAATAAAAGCTTCAGTTTGATTCAATTTTTCAGGTGTCGGAGCTAACTTATTCTGTCAGATAAAATTGACTGTTTTAATAAAACGTTGGACTCGACAATATTCTCGAATACAATAAACCTTTGCAATTTAATATGGAAACTTTGCGAGCAACCCTTCGAATATACTTTAGTCATCCCCTACGTTAACTTTATCTTCTGACGTTTAAAGACGTACTCGGGGGAGGGTGGGGGCATCAAACTTTTTTCTTCTCGTACAAATTTTATAAATTAACAGAAACTCATACTTTTACGATTCTATTAAAGTTGCAATGATTCAGACCAATAGCCCAAGACAGTGTATGACAGAAAGTACACGACAGAACGAATCAGATGTATCTATGCACATTATTATTCCTATAATAACAACACAAAATGTAATTTTAAAAGTTGTAAACAGAACCTTAAACTGGTACTTACTGGTTAACGGGAGGCCACTCATAAAGTTCTAAAATTATTGAAGTTATTATTTTTTTTAAATTTCTATAGAGATAAAATGTTTCCAAACTAAATGCCGCTTATCACTATTCTTGCAAAATCCATGCGTCTCGACTGTACATTGTTGAGTAGGTCAAGGTCGAGGTCAGTACTCCGTACTTATCTTATCTTAGTCATTCACTTACTTTGTCATTCCGTTCAACACAACACTTTGAAAGCATGTGGGGTTGTGCTAAATGGCGTAACAAAAGGCAAAAGGGTACTGCCAGACACCACTTGCACAGCTACCTCGCAGAGTTGTTCATGCAGCTGCTCCGCGACATCGTCCAGTTCTGGGCTGCCGCTGAAGACAAAGATAAACCGGAAAAGTAATATTTTGTTATTTATAGATTCTAGGAGTGTTATTTTGTATAATAAAATGATTTTCTTTTTGTTTTGATTTAATAACCGTCTTTAAATGAGTGGCCTCCCGTTAGCCGATAAGTACCCTTAAATGTTTCACATAGTCTAGTTGTTGAAATGGAGAAAAAAATGTAAAATTATGTGGACGAAATATAATCAATGGTATTTATTACATTAATTGATTTCTAAATTATGTAGATTTATAATGTACTAGCTGACCCGTACGGCGTTGCCCGTGGTGGTTGGTATTTTCAGTCTTTTTAACGTAATTGTATTCTTTTTAAGTGTTCAGTCAGTATTTGGCTTATATAATATATATATATATATATATATAGATCTTAAATAATAAAAGCACTATTGTCATAATAATAAAAGATCTAAAATTATGATTTTAGTAATTTTAATCCCCTCAAGCCCCTCCTAAAATTTAGAAATTTTTTATACCCTTTCTTAGTGAACACCTATGGCCCTAGAGGAAGCTACATACCAAATTTCATTCCAATCCGTTCGGTAGTTTTGAAGAAATCGTGATTTAATAACTTTAATCCCCCCAAACCCCCCTAAAATTTCTAATTTTTTTAAACCCTTTCTTAGCGAGCGCCTATGGCCCTAGAGAAAGCTACATACCAAATTTCATTTCAATCCGTTCGGTAGGTTTTGAGAAATCGTGATGAGTGAGTCAATGAGTGAGTGAGTGAGTGAGTGGTATTTCGCTTTTATTTATATAGATTGGTTACAACTAAATGCTGCTGCTGATGCTGCAAAAAAAAAGTAAGAATATATTTTTTACTGACCAAACTCAATACAAACTGACAAAAAAGAGTGGACGTGCTCTTGTAAGGGTGAGCTGCAGAGGAAGAGGAACGAAATTAAAAGTTCCAATTTCCGGAAAAGGAAAAGGATTCAGGAAATTGAATGGCTTTTGTCACGGTCGGACAAAGAAAATAAACTGGCCAATTCAAGGCTGTCGTTTTAGTTAATCTCTTCCATTCGATTTGAGGTAATCCGTTTTACTTATAAACCTGTAACATGTGCTGTTTTTAAAGTTTTAACACGTTCATTTCTACGCAAATTTCGTATTTCCTATGCTAGGAGCTTACTTTTTATTGTTTATATCTATAGCGTAAATGACTAGAAATTACTTAATTTTTTATTTTTGATCCTTTCTACGTAATAATCACTAATATTTTAAAACGGACCCACGTGTGCGCCCATAGCACAAAGGCTCAAAATTGGCGTGCGAAGTACGAAATGCTCTGTGTATTGAAAATTCTCCCAATACGGGGGTTGGCGTGCAATGCACTGTCCGTCGGCCGCTTCTCATAGTGTTCAGTGTCTCGAGCTCCCATGTGCGTCGTTAGCAGTGAACGTGGTTAACGTGTATTTAAAACAAATCATATAACAGCTATACGATATTATAAAGAAGAAAAATATGCGTTCAAATTAAATCGTTAAAAGTATTGACTTCCGGGTTTGTTACGTTTTTTACTTTCTCCCCCCTACGTAGAATACGTAGAATATGGAGAAAGTATTGTTTTCGTCCAAATTTTCGAATTTGAATGTTTAGTGGCATTATCTGTTTTGGTGCTCCCTGAACCCCAAAAAATGTTTAGTGGAATTATCTGTGTTGGTGCTCCCTGAACCCCAAAAAATGTTTAGTGGAATTATCTGTGTTGGTGCTCCCTGAACCCAAAAATATTTTTAGTGGAATTATTTGTTTTGGTGCTCCCTGAGCCAATAAAGTGTTCTTTTGGTGATGTCTGTCCGTGTGTCTGTAAGGATGTGTACAGAGCTGGAGACCATACCAAAGGTCCGATTTTGATGAAATTTGGTATGTAGGTGTAGTTCTGGAATATCTCCAGGCGTTTTTTTCCATTTTTCAAATTTTTGATTTTAAAGGGGTTATACCCCCAAAAATGGTCAAAAAACGAAAAAAAACTACATTTCTCAAAAACGGCTTTAACGATTTTGATAAAATTAGGCTTATTTGTAGCCCTTAATGTACCCTACCATATGCAAAAGAACCTGATCTTTCTAAAAAATTCTCGTTTAGGTAATAATAATAATAATAATAATAACTGATTTTGGGGGTTTTTTGTCCAAAAAGGGGATGTTTTTCAAAATTGTTCAGAACTTTTTTCGTGCATCTATCCAGGCCTAATTGACATGTTTGGTGCAAATTTGTTCGAAATCAATCGAATAGTTTTAATAATAATGATAATATTATAATATAATATGGATGTGTGTTACATGCATCTAATATTTTCCATTGTATGTCCTACTTTTGCAATTCTAAATAACCACCTCCTATGCTACTCTTGGGAAGGTATAAAGTTTCAACTGGGAGAAAGTATGTGACAGTTATCTTTTACCATATATTTTAGAACGATGTTTATAACAATTGAAAAAACTTTATTTAAATTGCGAGATTGTCTTTAACATTGTAGGACCAAGACTCCGGGTATACTCTAACGAAAGGTCGACCACAAACATATTTTGTAAAGGCGGACAAAGGGTCTGATCGACAGCTGAACTCTTGGGGCATTTACGCATGTACCTGGCTTCTATATGCTTCAATTAGTGTCTAATTCCCCAAAAGTTGTTAAATTGAAAAATAAATATTGAGTCATTAAATACAATCTTTTTTCAATTCTGTTACCAATTACGTTGTTTTTTTTTAGACGGAATTGCAACCCTAAAAAATGGCTGAAGTATTTACTTAGAGTCTCTAGTCACAGTATGTTTCCAGTTTGTAAACATATATGAAATAGATATGACACTAGTTATTACATGAAATATTGAATATGAAGTAATAAGAGTAATTTTAAAGATCATTGTATAAGGCTTAGTAAAAGAATCAATCAAATCTTTGGAATTATTATTATACAGGGTGCCTCAAAAGTCTGTGGACGGCGTTATATTTTTGTAGCCGTTGCAGATTATAAAACAAACTTGGTACACGTTTCCCTACCAAAAAATCTAATTTTTGAAGCAATTATAATTTTGTTTATCACCTTAGGGGGACGGCCTGCATGGAGTCTGAGGACAATGTTAAATAGGAGCATATGTCGAATTATACAACAAATTAATATTCTACCTTAGGAGAACACAAAGTCGTAAATCAGACATCAAGAGGTTCATCCTAAAAAAAATTTCAGCCGTTTAAAGTTACTTTATTGGGCATTTTGAAAATGGTTTAATTTTACTTATTGTAATGATATCCCAGTAGGCAGTACCATAACATATTTTTTTACATCGGTACAAAACATTTTTCCATTTGGTTAAGGTGATTCATAGCAATACCATTATGAGTTATGTCACCTTAACTCGAGACAATCTACTTACTTTACTATAGCCAACACCTGTTCAGCCATTTGACTTCCAGCCTCCCAGCGCAAATAGGTCGTCACGCAGGTGATTCAGGCTTGGGCAGGTGAGCAGGAGTCCGATGTCCATTCTGGACGACAGGCAGAGGAACATACGTCGTCATCAGATAGCAGAGCCTGCAGGTAGTCAGTGCGAAAACATTCCAAGCTGTGGATCTCTCCATGTTTCTTTAGTCCTTTAGTTTTATCCGTTATTCAGGACGTTCTTTGTCGCGTTGTTAATGGTGACTAATATCCGTTTTTGGGCTGCTCTAAGTGTGGCTGGTGCTATTGGTAATTCCGACCCTGCTCCATTTCCGCTAGGTTGTTGGCATTTTTATTGCCTGGGCCGTCCATGTGGCCGGGGATACATTGCACAAACCCAGCTTTCCTCGATCAACTCTGCCAGCTTGGCTCGGCAATGAATGGTACGGAGACAGTCAGTATAGCTGTTGTAGCTTAGTGCAGAAACAGCGGCTTGGGAATCGACGAGAAATACGACTTGACTGATGGAGACGGTCGAGGTTTGACAGCTGCTTCGTGTATTCCGCAGACCTCGCCATCGTAATTACTGGCGTTCCTTCCTCCTTGAGAAAATCTAGCATGATAGGGAAACCGACTGATAGACCGACAAACAACTTTTCACAAAACTTTACATATTAGTTAAAGTTTTATAATTATCGGGTATGTAGTTTAAGAGTTAAATTCTAACGAACAAAACATTTAAAAAGTAAGCAATCAAATAGCGTTCTCCTAGAAATAGAACTACAGCTATCCCATTTCGCCTATTTGAATTAATAATATAGTTAGAGAAGGGTTGGAACCGTACGTTCCGTTCCCCTATATAGTAGACTACCTGAATCAGCTCAGTCGATGTAATGTCAGTACTGATCAGCTCAGTACTGAGTCGGAGATGTACTGTCAGCTGACATCAAGTAATATTAATTAGCCTTAACGACATCTGATCGATCAGCTGACGTTAGTAATCACTAGGTTTGAGGTTAGGTTTGTAACAAGAGATTGTAATTTGCGTAATGATCAGAGTACAGTCTCAGTTGTAACTAATGAATAGTACCACTAGTTAAACTCAGTTTGTACGCCAAAGTAGTTTAAAATATCGACCTTTTTTTGTGTGTTTCATGTGTATGCGCGTTTTGTAACGACTTGGCCGCGTTATGCACAGTGGCTTGGGAGTGTCGTGCGACACTGGAGATTAAAGCATTGTAGTTGATACGCGTCTGATTAAATAAACTTAGTGAGATTATGTATTTTATTCAAGGTGTTAAAACAAACCTTGTCAGAAGTCAAGCTCAATATTTATTTATAAAAAAAGTGTATGTAAAAAAAATTGTAAAAATCTACACTGTTATAGTTTGTCCAAACAGCCGTGCGCTCTAAACCGTGAAATCGATCCTCACTCCCCGACGCGCAGACACACTCACACGGCCTACCTGCTTAATGGTTCTTGTATGAATCATCAACTAGCCCTAGTGCTACAAAATCACATTTTCCTAACCGTTAACTTTACTTAATTTTTACTCTAATTACCGAACTCTAAATATCATTCCTCACAAAATAAGTCCAAACACGGTACAATTGTGACAACTCTAAGCGGTTTTACGGTCAGTAGGTTACAGAATCATAAATGTGACTACTTAAAAATGGATATTGACATTTTATTAGAATTAGCGCGATCACAATAACATACGTAATTACAGTAATTCTAATAGTGATTTCAAACGTATGCATAAAACAAAGAAACTAAATCAGAATCAATATGACAGTTTCTTCAAATTCAATATACCAGAAGTTGTTCTCCAAAGAGTTAAGGTAAGAAACCCTAAAAAACACATTCAAACAACTAATTATTAGATGTTGCACTGTTAAGAAATCCTAATTTGTAATATAAATCTTGTTCATATTTAGCTAAATAATGCACATTTTTTAGAAGCCCAAGAATCTTTTTTCTAAGGTGGCCCGTCCGCCCCTACAGCCACACACATTCCCCCATACGGATAATGTAGATCAGGGGCGTCATTTGGGGGAGGGGTTAGGGGGGGCCGGGGCCCCCCCAAGATTTGAAAAGTATTGAAATTACAATTTGAAAGTTTAAAATAATAGGCGTGTAATGACGATGCCCAACAACAGAAAAGACCAACCTTTAGAGTTGCAATATTTTCGAACATATCATTAATTTAAATTATTTTAAACAATAAGGGGTTTAACTATAAGTATCTGTACAGCTTTAATATTAAGACTGTATGATTCAGTTCAATGAAAGGTGACTGTGTTGTTATTTAACTGCAATCATTTCAAGATAAAGTTTGCCCCTAAATGATGTCTCAATATAGCGTGAAATAGCTTAAAATGACATGTTTTATATTGTGAACATTTTTATTTTTTGAGGGGAACCCAACGGACCCTCCCCCATACCGGGGTCGGGGGGGGGGCGTCGCCGCCCCCCCAACGTTTTGGTGAAATGACGCCACTGATGTAGATAAACATTTTAAAGACAGTTTACGTATTCCCATTCCACGGCAAATATTACAACTCGGACGGATCGTTCTGCATGAAGTAACACGTATTATTGGAATGTATAATTTGATTTAGTTAGTCAAATATCGCGTTAAACCCGACCGAAGCAAATTGTGTTTTATTCGTGTAATTGAAATAGTTTTACAACAGCTGTTCGATCATGTCTAATTGAAAAATGAAATACGAATGTATTCAACTGTTCTGCGAGGCTTTGTACGTGTAAAATGATAAGCTCTTTTAGTCTTCCAATAAGATTTCATAATGTCGCTAAACCATCTACTGGTGTTTGAAAAAAGAATGATAATATTTTCTGACAAATTAACAAGACTACAAGACCGTAGTTCAGGTGGAAGACAGCATCGGTTTAGGAAAATGGCTGCTTATCCGAAACTGAGAGTGACTTTATTGAAAATATGTATTGACTCATTTGGAAAATTTTGTGTGGGAACGAGATGGTGAATCTATCTTACACACTGGGATAAATTACGAAGGTGTATGGAGTTTAAGAATTGAGCTTGGATTTTTGGATACTTATGGTGGTCTCCATAAGACCACACGGGAGAAGTGTAAACTTTTAAACTCACACAACTAACGAAATGAGGAAGCACAATGTCCATTTCAGAGGAATTAATAATTAAATTATACATTGTATTAACATTAACAGACTTAGCCTATGACGTGGCACAATCTGTTACACTTATATACCCAACTGAAATATACTAAATTAGCAATCCATTCGTGGCCTAAACGGCTAAGGCGCTAGTCTATGGTGATGGACTCTGCTGGTTCAAATCTCGGCAAGACCAAAAATCTTTTCAAACAGATGGAATAGAGCGTTTCACAATATAATGTTTCACATTAGAGCGTTTCACAAAATAGAGCGTTTCACAAAATGCATGGTGAAACGCGTGACGGTAAAATCCGATTCACCCCCAGCAACAAGTAAACTATATAGTCTGCTGTATAAACATGTATACACATTTTTTGTCGTGGTGCGCCTATAGAAGTTTACACTTCAAAAAATCCTGTCATTCACACAAGAACTCTGGCATTACTGCTCATGATTCAGGTCACCGCTACACCCAACACCTTATTTCCGATCCAAGTGCTTCTGTCCTAATCAATCGTCATTACCCGTGAAAATATCAGAGTAAACAATAATTTGTTTGCGCTCGCGGGTGTGAACGAAGCGAAGCGAACTTTACTCTCTTATATGGAAGCTGAAGTAATCCTAAAAGTCCCAAAATAAAACAATCGATTTACGACCAAATAAGATTTTCTGAAAAAGGCTTACCGAAACTCCTGCACACTGAAAATTCCGATAAAAGGGTTAAACTAAGCTGAGAAGCCTTGGGGACTAGGTGCGGTGGGCGTTTATTCGGTTTGTTATCCTGACTTTATTCAATAAAATTAGATAAAATAAAGGAAGAAATAATACACGGTTTAGTTAAAGTGTAAATACTTTAAGAGGTCATTACGTGCTTCGCACGCCACCACTCTTGTTCGCTTTGCTTACACTATTGTGGGTGAAATAATTTCAAGTAGCCTGTATTTTAGGTAGCATTTTGTACACAATAACACACAGCATATGGTGTAAAACAGTTTAAAATATACCTGAGCGTAATGTGTATTTGAAGACCTCCCTATAACAACGTCGTACATCATATTTTTCAATTTATCAAAGTTATTTGATCTCATGTTATGGCTTATTACAAACAAGTACTACATATAAGTAATAAATAATAATAATAACACAAACTCATGGCTTGCAGTGCAGTAATAACTAAAGTGGTGTTGTAGTCATGGCAAGCCATAGCCGAGCGGGTAGCATGGGATCTTCCTGATCAGAAGATACCGGATTCAAATCTCGGCCAAAGCAGATAATTTTTCATATCTGTGGTTTGAGGGTAGGAGGGCGGAAGAGTAGGGGGGTGGTGCTCACTTCCAAGCTGACTGGATACCTGGTCTCTGGCTTGGGATGTTTGTTTTTAGAAAAACCAAAAAAAATGTTATACTTATAATAAGCTATAAGATGAGATCAAAATAAATAATTTGGAATTCAGGAAATTCAACGTTGTTATAGGGAGGTCTTTATTTATAGAACTACCCAAAATTATTTCACTAATGATTTCAAACGCAGATGGGTTAATAACCGTCATAGGTATAACTTCTTTGTTAACATTTTACAATCAGCTTAATATCTTGAAGGTTTCTTCATTAAAATAAAGTAACAGTTCAAGATAAGACGATACAGTACTAAAGGGCTCAGCTAATGCTCGCTTCGATCACCAATGGAGAAGGCAATGCAAACAGATTATTGTATAGTCTGATATTTTCACGGATATGGTTATTGACCATTGATCTTTATATAGCTAATGTAAAACAGAGATAGATGTAGACACTACATCTATACTAATATTATAAAGAGGTAAAGTTTGTTTGTTTGTTTGTATGTAGGGGGTAATCTGTCGAACTACTAAACGACTAAACCGATTGAAAAAATAGTTTTACTAATAAAAACCTACACTATCCCTGAGTAACATAGGCTATCATTCATTTCGATAAAAACATTTTTTATTCCAATATTTGTAAATTTAGACGGAAAAAATTCTTAGGTTAGGCCTAAACTAATAAATCAACATATGTATTTTACATTTATTACCAGATAACAGCTGTTTGCTGTAATATTTCCATTAACAGTTAATTTAAAACGTTGTACTGTATTTCTAACTTTTAGGTTAGGTTTTTTTTTTAAAGTGTAGACCTGAACCTTGCTGGTTCTTTTAACCTTTATTATAACTGCTGTTACATAAAATATACGAAATAATTTGATTTAAACATTTAACATTATTTACTGTCTTAGCTTTGGGGTTATTATTAATCCTACAACTTTATTAAAAAGAAAACATAACATGATTATGTGTATAGATAGTTCCAACGGGGTTGGCGTGCGGAGCAGGCAGAGATTTCCCCTAGTCTCTAATAATTTGATTTGCTTTGTAATTTCACCATTAAAATTTAAATAATCAACATTTCAAACAAATTTTGATTCTACCGACTAAAGGTAACAATATAATATGTAACGCCAGATGTTTTACTTATAACATTTAAAAAAAAGTGAATGATTTAATAATGGAGTTCACCGTCGACAGTTGATCTTGTTCGCTAACTTTGAAATTCAGTAATTTGTAAGTGGGTGGAATCTTAAGCCCGAGAAACTTAAACAAATATCGAAACACACTCCAATAGTTTCTCAACAGCACTCGGACGCCATCTTGGATCTGGATTTGGAATTTAATTGTGAAGTTTACTCGGGAACTGGGCCACTCGAAACTTGAAGGGATAAAAACAAGATCGAATCCGACTCTTGAAGTGCAACTCATTATTCGTAGTTCAGCCTGGTGTAGTTACAACAAAATGGAGCAAATGTTGATTGAACACTGATTTATTGTTTTGTCTTAAGTATGCATTTGTCATGGATTTCGTAAATACACTTTTCTGCTGCACATCTGTTCGTCATAAATATAGGGGTAGTAGTTTAATTAAAACTACTAAGATTTTAAGATTTAAGATTTTAAATTATTTGTTATAATTTTACTCTTAATAATAGTATTATACCACTAAGTGTTTCTTTATAAACCGTCAAAATAAATAATATACATACTCGAAACGTTGGCAATACGATTCGACGTAATTTTCCAACACGCCTTTCTGCTGATTTCTTTGATACTCTTCTTAGGAAAAAGAGTAGTGCCTCCAACCTAAGCACTTTGTAACTGATTGAATGTGGAAGGTTTATTCTTTGATCTATTTCTTTTTTATTGCTTGTTTTATTATTTTTATTTAATGCAAATGTACTAATGTTATGTTTAGGTTGATAATATTTTTACTTTTTTGCAAATTCTATATCTATTTTTTTTTTATTTGATTAGCATGTTTGTGGTACCAAGTCACTATTATAATTAATAATAATAATTATTATATTAACGCAATACCGGCAGTATTCAACCGACAATGATAGGTTGCGCACCTAAGTTTATGTCAATCGCAGTATCGTGTTTATGTGTTGTTGTGATATGTAAGTGTGTATGTGTGTAAGTGTGTATACAGGGTGAGTTGTTAATACACTGAAATCAAACAAATTTACTGAAGATGGCAGTAAAACTTTATAACTTAATAAAAATCTATAAGCTACTACCAAATTGTGATATCTGATGATAAAGGGTCGATAATTTTTTTAAAAATTAATAAAACAAGAGATTTTTGAAAATGTTCAATTTTTACAAAATTGTTAATATCTCGAGAACGAAAGCAGATAATTAAAAACCGATTGCGGCATCGTGTTCTACGGAAAAAAATAGTTTGAAATGATGGGTCACAACCTTACCTTTACATTTAAAAAATAAAAGTTCCTTACAATATGGCGGATCCAAGATGGCGGCCAAAAATGTGAACCCCATCAAAAGAAAGTATAAACTAATCAATGATGTTCGACGGTGGTTGGGAGTCGATATCTTAAGAAATGCGGAAAAAATTAGGGGGTGGGGGGCATTTAAAACTCACCTGGTATGTTTTATTTATTTTAATGTGCGACGATCTCTTCGGAGTGAATATAACTTGATAATGGAGTTTCGGCTCCGAAACATGTCGTAAGGAATACACGACTAGAAGTCACGTGACGGACCTAACAAGGTAATATTATTATTATTAAATTTTTTTTATATTTAAGCGGTTTTGTTCTGACTGGCGTAGAATCAACGTGGAGCAAAAACTACTCAAGATACAAGTACGAAAATTTAAATATATATATTTATGGGGTCATAGACGCACACCTAAGAAAGGGTTTTGTAAAATTTGTATTTTAAAGCGTAAGGATAGTGAAAGTTCTGATAAAAATGATTTGATCGAAAGCTAAGCAACAAATGTTTGTTTACATTAATTACCATAGCAAACAACTTACTAGTCTCACTTGTGCTTATATTTAAGGGACTATAAGTAGGTTTCCGTGCAAAATCACAGTCAGATTAAAATTAGTTACACATCATAAATAGATTACAAGGTTAATTTATATTACCTGTTTTTTCGTCAAGTGATCCACTAGTATTAAAAACACTACCGCGGTTTCGGACGTATTCAATCGTCCATCTTCTGGTGTAAAAGTCCCTCACATGAGGTCGTCAACATGTGACAAACATTAAAAAACTGTTACAACACATTGACATTACAACACATACACAAAAATATACAACAAACAAAGCACAACATTTAGTTCGTAGTTGCCCGCACGGGTACTGGGTTAGGACTGACCGATTTTTTTATAAATTAACCTTGTATTAAGATAATGATTCGGGAACCTTATCCACAATGAAAAAAAAAAAAAAATAGATTATTTAAAAAAAATGTAATTGTGTGCTTAAGACCACACGGAAGTGTAAATTTCTATAGGCACAAAATGTCCAACGAATGTTTATACTTGTTTGTATAGTTGAGTATAGTATAGTTTACTTGTTGCTCAGGGTGAATCGGATTTTACCGTCACGCCTTTCGCCATGCATTTTGTGAAACGCTCCTAATGTGAAACGCTCCCAAAGTGAAACGCTCTATTCCATCTGTTTAAATAAAAGTTTTGGTCTTGCCGAGGTTCGAACCAGCAGAGTCCATCAGCATAGACTGTCGCCTTAGCCGTTTAAGCCGCAATCGAATCGCTAATTTACTATGTTTGAGTTGGGTATATAAGTGTAACAGATTGTCTTACGTCATAGGCTTAATCTGTTAATGTTAACACAATGTATAGTTGAATTAGTAATACATCTGAAATGGACATTGTGCTTCCTCATTTCGTAAGTTGTGTTACTTACAAGGTTTACACTTCTTCCGTGTGGTCTTAAGCACACAATTACATTTTTTATTTTATATTGGTATATCAAATGATTAAGAAGTTATTAATGTTTGTAATGAAGTAATTAATAATTGAATATGTTATATGTTATACGAAAAATAACGCGAATAGTTATCTCTTCATTATATTGGTATAAATTAATATGATATTGATTATAAAAGGTTTTATTTATATTCATTTTTTAATCTCAAAGCAAATCTTATAACGAATTTTATAGTCTACATTAGTTCTATAACTGACATTAAAAAAATCAACATAACAAGACATTATATTATTGATTGAAGTTGTAAACATAACCCCAAAGTATATTCTAGTCTAGGTTTCCAAGTATTACAGATATATATCGTATTATTACTCACGTACGTACACAAATTTTATAGGAGTCGATAAGATGTGGAACCGGCAAAACTTCCCTTCTATTACCGAGTCATATATCAATGTTTATAAACCAGATTTATTTAAGGAATATGATTTTGCAAAATCGAATTTCACCCCGGCGATATTGCGGCTATAAATTAGAGATTTGAGGCGGAACCGCAGTACGGTCGAGGTTAATCCCAAGGCTTAGTATCGAAGCTTCGGCAAACTCCGCACTTTAAGCCTTTAGTCTAACACTGGCTTAGCCCCGGTGACGTTTCTTGATCTCTTTTGTTGTGAATATTTCGAAAATATTATCAACAGTTAGATTCTTACGGGTATGGCAGAGAATTAGCGTACCACACGGTAGAAGTGTAAACTTATTTGGCGATATAAAAAAAAGTTAATATTTTTATATAATAATGCATCAGAAATACATAAAATTAAAATTAAACACAGAAATAATTTTAGGTTAGGCAAACAGAAGAAGCATCACATGTTTCTTGAATGTATTTACATTCATTACCACAACAACCAATAAAATAAAAAATAACATTAACAGATTAGGCCTATGACGTAGAACAATCTGTTACACTTATAAAACCAACTCAAATATACTAAATTAGCTATGCATTCGTGGCCTAACCGGCTAAGGTGCTAGTGTATGGCGATGGACTCGGCTGGTTCGAATCTCGGCAAGACCAAAACTTTTTTCAAACAGATGGAATAGAGCGTTTCACAATAGAGTGTTTCACAAAAGAGTGTTTCACATTAGAGCGTTTTACAAAATGCATGAAAAACGCGTGACGATCAAATCCGATTCACCCCCAGCAACAAGTAAACTATATACTCTGCTACATAAACACACATTTTTGGACGTTATGCGGCTATAGAAGTTTACACTTCAAAAAATGTCTTTCCATGAAAATATTTGTGATTAAATAGCATTTAATGCTACTAATTTCTGTAAAATCACATTTGGCTAATAATGTACACTTTTTGAATAATATTTAATATTATGTTTTCTTAAGGAATTACAGTAATTTGCCTCTAATTTTTCTGTAAATTTGGTGACGAATCTGTCCTTTATTAGCGAATTTCCATATGAAAAATGAGCTATTGCAGTGGCCCTTATGGTGAGACCCAAGGTCGGGAGTAGCAAATGAGCACCGATCATGGTCCCCAGAACACGTTTTGGGGTGTCAAAAAAATTCATATATATATATATGTGTGTGTTCGCACTCTAGCGGCCGCATTTTAAGTCCGATTTGGTCCAAATTTGGTACACGTGTTGGTTGTCTATGTGGCTCGGACGAGTTCGTTAGCCAAAAAAATCCAACAACCGGAAGTACGTTTTTTGACCGGAAGTAACTATTTTTTGAGATTTTTACTACGAGAATGAAATTTGTTTAGAGTTTTTTCTAACAATATTAATGTAGGATGTTATTCTGCGCATTTTGTTTTTTTACGCGACCTTATAGCTCGCTTGGTTCCCCCAAAATCGACAAAAACGTAAAATATGATAAAAGTACCCAGTTCAAAGCCAAGTGATGCAAACTCGCGAGGCCACTAGGAGGAAACAAATTCTACTAATATATTGCGTACACACAGACAGCTGTTCAACGCCTTCGTGAGTAGACCTATTTCCCAAATTGTTGGTTGAAATCCTAAAACATAGGCATATAAACTTAATTTTGGAAATTTGCTCAACTCACGTCAGCGGTCCAGCTGCGTGGTCGATTTATTTTTCTAATGATTCAGGTTACCGGCTTAATACTGGCGCGATACTGGCTTGTTCTCAGTATATGCTTGACTTTTTTGACCTTGAAACAAAAATAGTCACATGGGGGCCGTGAAACATCGCAACATCTGGAAATGAGGCGTCGGGAAACGGAAGACATGTTGGGTGCCGAAATCCTGGTTTTAAGGTTTCTATGGCATTTTGTTTCAGGGAATTTCAATAGGAAAGATAAGCTGTTACAGTTAGGCCTACTCTTAAGGTGATACTAAGGTCAGGCGTGGTCAATGAGCATTGATCACGGTCCTCAGAACACGTTATCGGGTGTCATTAAAAATGTTATATATATAATACAGGGTGAGTTTCTACTGACACCATATTATAAAAGAGAAATACCATTCACTCACTCACTCACTAACTGACTCACTCATCACGACTTCTCAAAAACTACCGAACGGATTGAAATGAAATTTGGTATGCAGCTTCCTCTAGGGCCATAAGTGTTCACTAAAAAAGGGTTTTAAAAATTTGGAAATTTTAGGGGGTTTGGGGGGTAAAAATTACTAAATCACGATTTCTCAAAAACTACTGAACGGATTAGAATAAAATTTGGTATGCAGCTTCCTCTAGCGCCATAGGTGCTCACTAAGAAAGGATTTAAAAAAAATCGAAATCTTATGGGGGAGGGGGTCGGGGGGTCAAAGTTACTAAATCACGATCTTTTGTCGCATTTATTTCACCAAAATAACTATGCAATAACGAAGCATTGCCGGGTTAGCTAGTATATATATATGTGTTCGCAATTTACGTGCGTTTGGTAAAAAATTTTTACTCATGTTGGTTTTCTAAGTCTCTCGGACTTGTTCGTTATTTTCTTTATTTACATTACCTTGTAGCCCGTCTACTTCTCCAAAAATCTATTAAAAAGTAAAATACTATAAAAGTACCCGGTTCAAATCCACGAGGGGGATTTTACTGTGGTTACAGCTTCTGATCCGAGACTGACGGCCGGGGTGCAAACTCGTGAAGTTCGTCCGATGCGAGCGAAGCGAAGCACTCCATAATTCTAGGCTGCAAGGTTGAGGTGGGAATCGCAAAAAGAGTTTTTTTACTGCGAGCTGAACGAAGCCGCGTGTGAGCCGGGTCTGGAGGCTGAGGTGCAAATCAATTTTATAAAAATATTTCGTACCTGTAGGCAGCTATTCAGCGCCTTCGTGAGTAGACCAATTTCCCGAATAGTTGGTTGAAACCCTAAAACATATACACTACAACGGAAAGGGTCCGTGTAATTCCCGAAATTTTGAGTTTTGCAAAAATATTTTTTTCTGGGTTGCTAAAGGGTTTGGAACGGTTGTAGGTCACGAAGATAGGGTCGTGTTCTAACGAGAAGTGACTCTTGAACCAAGACAAGAAAAAGTATGCAAAGTAACTTAGCCCAAATGTCTGATTTCTTAGGGAATAGCCGGGATTTGGGAATGTACAGAATTGAATTTTATTTGTTTAATGTATTGCGCGAGACGCGTAGGTGTTGAGCATCTAATTCCAAATTTTGTAAAATAAAAATTACGTAAGTTATAAACAGTTAAAAGTTAAGGGGAAAATGTAAACTAGCTCAAAATCCAAATAGAAGGATAGTTTTGGATTCGAGAAAGAAAGTCTGAATGAAAAGGTTATATGTGAAATTTTCGTATTTTGAAAAATAAAGAAAATGGGTAAAACATTAAAGTTTGAAGTTTGTTTAAACAAAGAAAAATAAAGTAGTTGTAAGGTTAAAGTAGGCAAGAGATTAAGGAAGTAAAGTTCTATAGGAAAATGAAAAGAAAAGTTTAAATATAATTAAATATTCAGGCGACAGGGTTCACACCTTAAATGAAAGAATTAAGTTAAAATCAGATTTTAAAAGCTCAGAGATTGTAAGATTAAGTTATTACGTATTATTATTGTGAAATTAAACCAGTATATTAAATAAATTTCGGTAGTTAAAAAAACCCATAAAAAACTGTTATTTCGAAACTGCATAAAGTTCCAGGAAACCAAAGCAAAACTTCCAAATCAAGTGAGTGGGCGGGAAGTGTTATATTTACATCACAGACAGACAGTGTAAAAAGGAAATCCGCGAAAAGGTGAAAACAAAAAACTTTGTCGCGGAAAAACTTCGAACGACCAGCAAACGCGAACTGAAAGTCGTACGACCACCGGACGAACTCCCAGTGAAAGAAGAAAACGCGCTACAGACCCTAGGATTCATCTTTCCTATGGAAAAATTCGGTTCAAACTAAACATTATAAATTCGACCGAAGTTTACATCCGTCTGTGTTTAATCAAAAACTTTTATTTTCACAAATTAATAGTTTAACGTTACAACTAGTAAAGGATTCTTATTTTTAACGCGGTTGGTATCAGGTACGACAGCTAATATTATTGCACATTTACGAAGTGCAGTTTTTATTAAACATTAACACCATTACAAAAAGTAGTACTGTAATTAAATAATCATTATAATTGAACAAATTAAGTACATCATCTCGAGTTTTATGAAAGCGCTTTCCTTTCCGGTCATTATTTGCATCAGTTACTCCTATAAAACACTACTTTAATGAAATTCCAAGGATAAGGGAAAGAGATGGGGATGCATATCTCACCCTTAAACCTTCTTACACTCCAGAACGGCTTGTCTTAATGAATCTGGAAACACCATTAGCTTCTACAGAAATAACAGCAAGATGGTAGCCTACTATAGGCCTAATTTTCATGCAGGATAAGTTTTTTTAACCTGGTTTACGGGGACGATTCGTGTTAAATCTCTCTAGTTGTTATGTAGATTTTTTCCTGTATCGAAATTCTTTTGCAATTTGCACAACGTATATAGTAATGGTGGCTTGTATTTTAACAGAACTTGATTAAATTTGTTAGACATTTTCTTCTGTGTGCTACATGAAAACACATTCAAACTACAACAAATGTTCAATGTGTCTTCCATCCATTCTAGCACAAGAAATTTTTTAGCGAATTTCCATAGGAAAATTTGCAGGGACCCTTATGGTAAGACCTAAGGTCGGTAGTTGTAAATGAGCACCAATTAAGGCCCCCAGAACACGTTTTGGGGTGTCATTATATTATATATATATATTAGGGGAGACCCCTGCGTGCTCCGCACGCCAACCCCCAATGGAACCTTTTAAAACAAATGTTATGTTTTAATTATAATAAAGTTGTACGATTAATAATAACCTCAAAACTAAGACGATAAATAATGATAAATGTTCAAATCAAATTATTTCTTATATTTGATAACAGCAGTTATAATAATGGTTAAAAGAACCAGCAAGGCTCAGGTCTTCACTTTAAAACCCTAACCTTAAAGCTAGAAATACAAAAATAATTGCTTCAAATTTTGAAATCAGCTGTTAATGGAAATACTGGAACAAACAGCTATGTTATCTGTTATTTTACTCAATTGGTTGCTATGGTAATAAATGCAAATACATGTGTTGGTTTGTCATTCTAGGCCTAAGCTAAGAATTTTTTCCGACTAAATTTGCAAATATTGAAATAATTCAAGGTTTTTATTAAAATGAATTATGGCCTATGTTACTCAGGGAAAGGGTAGCTATTTTTTCAATCGGTTCAATAGTGCCAGAGATTACCCCCTACATACAAACAAACAAAAAACAAACTTTACCTCTTTATAATATTAGTATAAATGTAAGAAAAGTTAATAGAATAGCCATACTGCAACGACGTTCCAAATATTTATAGACTAGCCTACTCCTTTAACTTAAATCAAAACGATTTAAGCCGAGACTCTTATCACCCTGGGTCGTTCCCGCGTTAGCTAAGGATTGTTAAAATATTGTTAGTGGTAGAATATTCTGAACAATTTTCTTCTTTATCATTTCATTAATAGTATTTTTATTTATTATAATAATACTTTAAAACCAATTAATGTTTTCAGCTTTAATTTGTATAGCCTATTTTTAACATTACCCAATATCAATAATCTTATATGCATATTCATATATTTTGGTTATTCTTTAAGTAATGGATAACACAGCTTTTGAATTGAATAACTAATTATTTTATTTACTTCTGTTCAAATGAAAAATTAATATTTACAATTATTTAACATTCTGTTTTTTGAAATTAATGTATTAAAAATTATATATATGTGACAACAAAATTAAAATACCTTCTAAAAGAACTTAAAAAACTCTTCTTTGTAATAATTATACCATAAACAATCTTATTTCTTTAGATAATATTAATAACAATCATATTCTTATTCTAAATGTAACTAACCAAGTGAGATTACTTACTTTACTTATCATGATGCAGTATAGACTTATTTATATTGCTTTGACAATGTAAACTTTTTAACTGAATTCCAATAAATATAACTTAATTCCTTTTAATTATTTATTTATGTTTATATTTTATTTTAACCATAAAATTTATTCTATATGTATCCTTTTAAATTAAATTTATTCAATAAATACTTTTCATATATATTTCATTCATTTAGGTAATTATTTCCATAAGTCTTTCTTTTGCAAAATAAAAGATCAGCATAACAGTTACTTAGTTAAAATAATCCCAAACATTAATGTGAGTTGAGTACCTTTGATGCTGTCTTCTTATGGTTGATGCTGTCCTGGGAACGCTCCTGATTGTAGTCGGTCTGTTCTAGATTCTTCCTCCGGACGTCTTCTTGAAATAAATGGTGTGGCAAGGCGGCTCTCTGTATCTATTTTTCAATCCCGAACCTTCAAGTATATCTTTTAAAGTATCTCACGTATAACATTTTAACTCGTAACATTTATTTTTTATTTTTATAAAGTCCCTTAAATGATTTACATTACATTTTAAAATCAGCGAACAAAACATAACTGTGTCTTTCTTATTGAAACTCCATTTTGTCAGTCCTTGTATGCCGGCTCTCGTCAGCCCTTCCCGGTTCCCCCTCCTCACACTGTACACTCCTGCCAATGTTTTTCCTAAGATACCAAATCTTAACTTATTGTATTCAAATGTTCTTTTCACTAATTCCTAACTTTACCCGTTCCAGTTTACATTTAATATTGATATAATTTAGTTCACATCATGAAGTCACCTAAAGCTATTCTAAATTAATAATTTTAAAACAATTTACGATGTACTTGACATTCTACCGAAGTTGGCATTATTACAAATCAGACAGTCCACATGGTAGGGAGCCGTGACGTATTCTGTTTACTGACCTGTCACTCAAATTTGCTAGTTGCTCTGCAGAGATTAATAGTTTCTTAAATTTTTCTAAACTTCAAATGGCTATATCTTTTAAACTAACTATTTTATACAAATTTTACTAAGAACAATTTTTACTCGGATTAATTTATACTTTCAGATTCATTAATAAAATTTTACAATTTATTACTTTCATTTTATTAGTTTTAGTTCCATAAGAAATGCACGAGTTGAGCTTTGGTTAGACATTCTTTTGCCTGTATAGGCCTAATTTGCTACGATACGCCCGTCCACTGATAAGTTTGACTACAGCCTTTGTTAAACTCAACTAAATTCTCTCTCTCTCGCACTCATTACATTTCCCATTTACAGAAAGATTTGATTTAATTCATTTTACACTATTTATTGTAATGGTAGGCCTCCGTATTTTAAGTGCTTTAAAATTCTACCGTTTCAATACACTTATAAGGTTTCTCTTCTATGTGTATGTCAACGTGCATCTTTTACAGGTTAATAAGTAGCAGATTTAATTAAAAAATATAATTTACATTAACTGTCATATTATTTTACAGAACAGCTGTTTTATGTTTTTAATTTATTTATTTAATATCAAATGTTTTAATTTAAACAAAGCAGACGTTTTTAAATTCTCATGTATTTCTTATGGGGATGTTTCGTTTTTGGGGACCTCGAAAACCCCTTAGTTTTTAATTTTAGAAAAAACTTATATTTTTCCCTCGTTCCTTGAATCGATACCTTTAATTTGTTACTTCTCCCATCATCCTCCTATTTACCAAATTCCCACAATTTTGAATCTAAAATTTAGCTTACAGAATTATATATAAGGATGTATGTGTTCGAGATCTTCAGGGCACAAACGGCCTAACTCAATACGGCACAAAATCGGGCACAATACGGGGATTTCAAAAAGGCCACTAAAACAATCCTAAACCAACAATCTATTTAGAATCAAACAATGTTTATACAGGGGTAGTTAAAGACTGGAGAAAGCCTTTTAGCTACGAGTGGATAGAGAAAAGCTAAAAGCATAGAAATCGCCTTTTTACGTTTGAGGCGACTTTGCTCCAATATCAAAAATTGGAAATTTTAAGGACTGCTCCAAATTTTTAATTGTAGACCGCATTTCTCTAGCAGCCGCATTTTAAGTCCGATTTCGTCCAAATTTGGTACACACGTTGGTTGTCTACGTCGCTCAGACCAGTTCGTTAGCAAAAAAAATCCAACAACCGAAGTAATAAATTTTGAGATTTTTCGTACGAGAATGAAACCTTTTTTAGAGTTTTAACTAAAACAATAAATACAAGATATTATTCTGCACATTTTAATTTTTTTTACACGACCTTACAGCTCTCTTGGTTAACCTAAAATCGATCGAAACGTAAAATACCATAAAAGTACCCGGTTCAAATTACCGTGGAGGCATCTTGTGATCCGAGGTCCAATGGCCGAGTTTGTACTCTGCGAGCAAAGCGAAGCAGTCTATAACCCGAGGCTGCAAGGCCGAATTAGTGCGTGAGTCGAAGCTGAAGTCTTAGGTGCAAACAAATTCCACTAATATATTTCATTCACACAGGCAGCTGTTCAGCGCCTTCATGAGTAGTTCAATTTCCCAAACAGTTGGTTGAAACCCTAAAACATGTAGGCCTAAACTGAGTTTTGGAAATTCGCTCAACTCACGTCAGCGGTTCAGCTGTGTGGTTGAATTATTTTAAATTTATTTCAAATTATACTAAATTGAGTAGGCCTACCACGTTTACGGCAGAAGCAAGTGCAACAATAGTTTGCAATTTGTTTCAGTGACGTCATCAACTGTACCAGATAGGCATCTATAACATCCGCGCTATTCAAATTAATACAGCTTTGGTTGCTGCTAATTAATTAGTGTGGCATTTCAGGCATTTAATCACGTCACATGTTACCATTGCACCGATCTGCTTATATTACGTTGTAATTCATTAATTAATCTATATAGTAGTATTAAAATATAAATAACTAGCTGACACGTACGGCTTTGCCCGTGGTGGTTGGTATTTTCAGTCTTTTTAACGTAATTTTGTAATCTTTTGAAGTGTTCAGTTAGTGAGTGGTATTTGGCTTTTA
>JAGFPH010000438.1:109895-125492 GCA_018207615.1 Philaenus spumarius | reverse complement strand
CTCTTCTCGTCTGTTCCCGTTTTTTCTCTTCTCGTCTGTTCCCGTTTTTTCTCTTCTCGTCCCAGGTTTTCTTGTCTGTTCCTGTTTTTCTTTTCTTACCTCTTGTTTTCTCGTTTGTTCTCGTTTTTTCTAGTTTCGTCTTTTCTCGTTCATGGGGTTCCCTCTTCTGTTCACCCTTTGTCCGTAAGTTCGTCCGTCCTTCCGCCCAGACTAGAGATCTTGTAAGATTTACGTTTTTCTGTTTTGGTACTGAACCCTATGAAACATTAACGTTTGATAGCATTCAATATAATACAAAGTATGTCCCTGAGGTCTCGCTCCGACATGATCAAACTAATGAAGTGTGTGTTACCTCAACAAGCCCTTCGAGGATTAGTTATAGTCAACTCCTAATTGCATTAGGGCCAATACAATTATTTGTTGATAATAATACCAATAGCGTGTTATTTTGATGACAGGATTTTATAAATTATCAAGTGAAATATCTTCGGACGTTTTGAAGTTTCATCTTATTATTAACGAATTTCTTCAGGAAATATAAGTTATTGCAGTGACTCTTATGGTGAAACCTAAGGGCAGGAGCAGTTAATGAGCAACGATCATGGTCCCCAAAACTATTTTTCATTAATTGATATTTAATTGTATTATATATATATGTGTGTGTTCACACTCTAACGGTCGCAATTAATGTTAAATTTAGTATACACGACCGTTGGTTTACCAAGTAGCTCGGACGAGTTCCTTAGCCAAAAAGTCCAACAACCGTTTTTTGACAGGAAGTCAACATTTTTTTAGAATTTTCGTTCTAGAATGTAAATATAGAAGACTAGCTGGCCCGACCCGGCTTTGCACGGATAGACAAATCAAAGTTAAATGTATATCAACACAAAATATATTATATCAATAAATATATTACACTATGTATTTCTTATGGGGTTTTTAGTAACTTTAACCCCCCCCCCCCCAAAATATCCTAAAATTTAGATTTTTTTTTAAAACTCTTTCTTAGCGAGTACCTAGGGCCCTAGAGGAAGCTACATACCAAATTTCATTCCTTGTAGTAACTTTGACCTCCCCAAACCTCACTAAAATTTCGAATTTTTTAAAAACCCTTTCTTAGTGAGTACCTAGGGCCCTAGAGGAAGCTACATACCAAATTTCATTCCAATCCGTTCCATTGTTTTTTGTAGTAACTTAGACCCCCCCAAACCTCCCCTAAAATTTCGTATTTTTTTAAACCCTTTCTTAGCGAGCATCTATGGCTCTAGAGGAAGCTACATACCAAATTTCATTCCAATCCGTTCGGTAGGTTTTGAGAAATCGTGATTTAGTAACTTTGATCCCCCCAAAACCCACCTAAAATTTCGAATTTTCGGAAACCCTTTCTTAGTGCGCGTCTAGAGCCTATAAAGAGTATTAGTGCCAAATTTCATGTTTGTAGGCCTCGTGGTTTTGGAGAAACTGTGATGAGTCAATGAGTCAATGGTATTTGGCTTTTATTTAGTATAGATTACTCTCTATAGTGTGTCTGGTTATCCCAAAGTTGATCAAAAAGTTATATACTGTAAAAGTATCCGGTTGAAATCCACACGGCCGGGATGCAAACTGTGGATCGAGTTTGTCGGCTGCGAGCGAAGCGAAGCAGTACAAAATCCCAGGCCGCAAGTGTGAGGTGCAGAGCAAGTTTTTCCTCTGCGAGCGGTACAAAGCAGTGCGTAAGCCGGGGTCAGAGGCTGAGGTTCGAACAAATTCTACTAATATATTTCGCTCACACAGGTAGCTATTCATCACATTTCCCAAATAGTTGGTTGAAATCGTAAAACATATAAACTTAATTTTGTGAATTCTGAACTCACGTCAGTGCTGCGTGATGGAATCATCTTTGTGAGAGTGAGTTGTAAAACTTACCACGGATATCATATGTATACATGGGGGAGGGGGTATATGGGTTTCAAGCTAAAAACAGATGTATAGCTGGCCAAACGTAAGCTGGCACTTGGGTTTGGCGATCCAAGGTGGCAGACTTATGGCGAGGGGAGGGTGAATGTGCCGGTAAAATACTTTTGGATGTGCCTGAGTCAATGTATTCCGAAAGTATTTACCTGCACCTCTAACCTTCCCTTCTCTATAAGTTTGCCGCCTCGGCTCGCCAAGCCCAAGTGCCAGCTTACGTTTGGCCAGCTATACATATTTAGATTCTTTTTTTGTAATAATATATAATAGACATTTTTATTTTCAAATAAACATTTCCAGTTCCAACTTTTTATGGTTATACAGGGTGTTTACAAACTCCCTGGAAAAATGTTGTGTATCTGTTCCTTAGGTCAAGACAATCAAAAAACGTCAGATAAATATGGGTCTGAAATGCCTAGTTTTCTGTCTGTCCGTCTGTTTGTGTTTTTTACAAATTATTTTATAACTTGAACACTATCTTAGATAGAAACATAAAATTTTTCACGAACGTGTACCTTGGTAGTTGAAACACGTGTATAAAATTTCGATACGATATCTTAAACAGTTTCAAGATGGCGACCATTTAAAATCTTACCAGTAATAAAAAATGTAGAATTTTAAGATGAACAAAATCATACTTTATTTGCTATAATCGGATAGTAAACAACTGAGTAATGAGACATTTACTGAAATAAATATTATAAAAAATTTGCAATAAACAACAATTTGCCGTGTACAGTGTTTCATAATTAGGTAAATGGCCGCCATCTTGAAACTGTTTAAGATATCGTAACGAAATTTTATAAACTTATTTGACCTACCGAGGCGCACGTTCGTGCCAAATTTGAAGTTTCTATATAAAATAGTACTCAAGTTATAAAAATACTTTGTAAAAAACACAAACAGATGGACAGACAGAAAACTAGGCATGCCAGACCCATATTTATATGACGTTTTTTGATTGTCTTGACCTAAGGAACAAATACACAACATATTTCCAGGGAGTTTGTAAACACCCTGTATACAACTTAGTTTGATTAATTAACATTTTGTACTCTTGAAATGATCTCGAAGAAAATGTTGTAGCGGAAGAAACTCATTAAATCAAATACACTCCATGAACTCTTTCCTTATTATAATACTTTTAATTTTAGGAGAGCATTTCTTACTATTTAATTACGACAGTAGTTCCACCTTAAACATTTTCTTCGCCTGTGAAATTATATTCTAAAATTATTTGCAATTAATTGAAGGACCTGCAGAAGGTGCAATATAGGAAGTTAGGTATATGTAAAGTATAGGTAGTTAGTTAAAGGGTGAATTAGAAACCACGTTTGTTCAGTAGTCAATAGGCCTACTTGTGGTGCAGAGCATAGGCGTAACCAGGGGGAAGGGTTTTTGGGGGTTATAACTCCCCCAATTGTAAAAAATATTTCTCACTTTGTTTACATTAAAATACGCTCTTAAGAGTAACTTGCTTTCAACAAGTTTTACTTATTCGAACTCAGCAACACATCACATGTTGGCCGTACGGTTAACTAGTTAGTAACGGTTTTATACGAATCGGATAATGAGATTTGAGTTAAATCGTGATAATTTCAATTTTGAAAGCAGTGTTTTAAAAAACAGCCAACAAAATTAAGCGCTCCTCTTTTTATACCTTAGTACCAGGAGACCGAGCTAAAGCTCGATTATAAGCAGGGCCTAGTTCGCTCACGTCAATAACTATTATTGCAAATTTCCGTGATCATCGTTTAGGTTAGGCCTATAACATTAAACAACTAAATAAAGGGTATGTTTATTTAGCAGAAGTATTCGTTGCCATGGTAACTATAAAAAGATACAACATTAGGCTTACCTCTAATAAAATACAGTTTAAAAGAAAACAGATGATTATTGTAATGGCATTGAAAACATTTGCATCAGCTGTGCTTCGTTTAAAAGAAAACAGATGATTATTGTAATGCCATTGAAATCATTTGCATCAGCTGTGCTTTGCATTGTTTAAAATGGACAAATTTCACTTTTTAATTTAATAAAAAGACGTAGAAAACTAATTTTCCCAGACTGGTGACCATTTTCAATCGATTTCTCGTGGCCAAAAGCCCCATATAAGATCAAAAAATCAAAAATCCTTAGACGGAGATTCCAGATCCATTTAGCAGACAGACAATTATCTCTCGCTTTAGAAGATAAGATAATGTATATACTGGTATTTGCACGAATTAAATATTGGCAATAACGACATCAGGACATAGTTCCTTAGGGAAATCACAGTTTGTCCCGCAGGACTCCATTAAATTGCCCTGTCAATAAAGTAATGGATTTGCATAAACATTCTGAACGATTGATGTTAGTGGAATGCTATGTTTGACTTTAGAAATGCGCAATAATATTTCATAATGTTTGTACAACGGTATATAAAAGATTTTGTTTTTTTATAAACATGTTATGCACGGTAGGGAATTTTAAATAAAAATGAAATTGATTTCTTTTGTGAATAAATTTTATAAATTGGTTTTATTCGTACATTTGAATATTTTGGAATTATAATAAATTACATTATAGAACTACACGCATATACAGGGTGTTTACAAACTCCCTGGAAATATTTTGTGTATTTGTTCCTTAGGTAAAGACATTCAAAAAACGTCACATAAATATGGGTCTGACATGCCTAGTTTTCTGTCTGTCCGTCTGTTTGTGTTTTTTACAAATTATTTTATAACTTGAGTTCTATTTTAGATAGAAACTTCACATTTGACATGAACGTGTACCTTAGTAGGTCAAATAAGTGTATACAATGTTGTTACGATATCTTAAACAGTTTCAAGATGGCGGCCATTTAAAATCTTTGATGTTAAATTTCACGAAAACCGTAATTTTTATAAAAAAATTTTACCAGTAATAAAAAATGTAGAATTTTAAGACGAACAAAATAATACTTTATTTGCTACAATCGGATAATAAATAACTGAGTAATGAGACATTTACTGAAATAAATATAAAAAATTTGCACTAAACAACAATTTGCCGTGTACAGTTGTTACATAATTAGGTAAATGTCTCATTACTCAGTTATTTATTATCCGATTGTAGCAAATAAAGTATGATTTTGTTCGTCTTAAAATTCTACAGTTTTTATTACTGGTAACATTTTTTTAATAAAAATTACGTTTTCGTGAAATTTAACATCAAAGATTTTAAATGGCCGCCATCTTGAAACTGTTTAAGATATCGTAAAGAAATTTTATACACTTGTTTTAATACTAGTGGATCACTTGACGGAAAAAACAGTGATTTAATTCAAACGGAAATTGTTTGAACCTCAGCCTCCAGCCCCGGCTCATGCACTGCTTCGTTACGCTCGGAGCTAAAAAACTCAATTTAAAATGCGGCCGTTAGAGTGTGAACACACATACATATACAGGGTGGTTATAAAGCCACATCCTCCCTTAACTTTTTTGTTTGTAAAAAAAAACAAATATCCTTTGGGAAACGATACTAACTTAACATAAAGTATCTTTTGAAGCAATCGGAAATTTTGAGTGTCCCCTAAAAATGGGAGATTTTGTGGGCAACTCAAAATTTAAAAATGGGAAGTATGGTCATGTGATACCTCATTTTAAAGGTCTATTTAAGACTAGGAAAATTACATAGAGAAAATAAAAATCGGACCACCCGAAACAAAATGGCGGCCCTAAACGTGTTGAAATAAATCGACATAAAGTTAATTTTAGAAAAAATTTCAAGAGACAAAAAATATTTATTTCAAAGTTCTTGACCAAAAAAATTGCTTCCAAATCGATTTTGTAAATTTTATCTTTACTCCTCCCATCTTAGAAAATATTGTAAAAAACAAAATTTACGAAATCGATTTGGAAGCAATTTTTTTGGTCAAGCACTTTGAAATAAACATTTTTGTCTCTTGAATTTTTTTCAAAAACTTTTCTTTTTCGAGATATTAGGAACTTTATGTCGATTTATTTCAACACGTTTAGGGCCGCCATTTTGTTTTGGGTGGTCCGATTTTTATTTTCTCTATGTCATTTTCTCAGTCTTAAATAGACCTTTAAAATGAGGTATCACATGACCATACTTTCCATTTAAAAATTTTGAGTTGCCTCCATTTTTAGGGGACACTCAAAATTTCCGATTGCTTCAAAAGATACTTTGGGCTAAGTTAGTATCGTTCCCCAAGGGATATTTGTTTGATTTAACAAATTCAAAAGTTAAAGGGGGAGGGTGGGACTTTTAAGACACCTGGTATATATACATATACGTATCAAGTTTTTAATGACACCCGAAAACGTATTCTGTTGACCATGATCGGTGCTCATTTACTACTCCCGACCTTAGGTCTCACCATAAGAGTCACTGCAATAGCTCATCTTTCCTATGGAATTTCTCTAGTAACATGACGTGGCACTCACTGTGTATTATGCATTGTGTCAATTAAGTCCGGAAACGGATCAATCATATTTAAACAATGCCAGATGCACATCTTTACTGGTAACGTACTTAATTTGAACTTAGCTCAGTATTGTCTAACTCGTACTACACTCGATTCGACGTTCACCGTGCAGTAGGCCTACAGGTCTTACGGGAGAATAGACATGCTGCTACCATTACAACGAACATCACGTTTATTGTCATGCGGGTTGCGTCAACTGACCGAGCGTAGCATGGGAGTTGATGTTTTTTAGTTGGCTACTATCGCTGAGACTGTCGTCATGAGAACATGGCTTACGGGCGCTCTGTACTGCACGGTGAACGTGGAATCGGGTGTAGCTATGTTTTTACACTTCTAATACTAACTATGCGAACAGCAATAATTTCCGACTAGATCAACCGTTCGAGGTTTGGAACAAAGAGCAAGAAATTCTTTAACGACAGCTTTTGTTGAGTTGTACACAGATCTAGTTTTAGTGGAAAAAATTCAGAAAATCATGTGCCAAAGGGATGACTTAGCCGGAACGCCACATTTTGGGGCAAACCCCCCAAAACACGAATGGGCCTCTCCTAATAAAGACGGGGTAACATTGTACAGCGCCAGTTAGCCAGTAAACCGAATGCCACTGTGTTTGGTTCCATCTGTGCCGAACTGTTCGACTTAAGGGTCTGCTCCAGTAAACGAGAAAGCAACCGGAAACGCAACCGCTTCTCACTATATCCCTATCTAAACAGTGCAATTACTTGCAGCTGAACGCTTTGACATTGCCTCATTTCATACCATTTTATAAGTCTATCTTTTGTAATTGAGTGTTGAAAAAAAAAACCTGAATATTATTTATAAAATTTCGGATCCGGCTTGCAAATTATTTTGCATTATTAATTTTTTACTGTGTTAGGAAAAAAATTAAAACTTTGTACTTACAAAATGTCAATTGCATAACAAATCAAAAGCATTAAAAAAATGTAAATTGCAAGACTGGTGCGTATTGTGACTGTGCTTAAAATGAGACCTTGCAAAAACTTTTATGATAAAAAGTAAACGAAATAAATGGTTTGAAATTTAACATTGCTCTTATGACATACAATTCCAAGATGGCCGCCACTATAGCAGACCCTTAAGGCTCGAGTCCCTAAATTCAAAACAGCCAAGTTGGCTACAATTTCAATGCTAACCTAACCTAACCATACCTTCACTTTTAAACATAATTTTGTGTTATTTTCGTAAAAAAAACCGAAAGCTGTATTTTTTCTTTAAGTAAAATAGATTATGGGTGTTGATTGCTAAGGGTTTTTGTAATAGGCTGTCTCTTTTTGCAACTGAGTAAAAATTAATAAAGTTTACTATTTATATCATACGATTATGTTTTTTAAAAACGTATTATTCAATCACATGCACATATTACAGCACTACAAAATGAAATTTTTAAATTTATTCCACGAATTAACGGAAAAATGACTTATTCCGTAGCATTGCTCTTACGGGGAATCAGATTCAAAATGGCGGACAGTTCATCCTCCCCTTAAGTTGTTAGTACGGTCGGTAGGACAAAGAAATTTTAATTAAAACCGAACAATATCTTATGAACACCGTATAAACACTCTTCTCTGTTCCTTTTTGAGGAAATTAAATTTTTAAACTTTTCCGAATTTAATTTATAAAGTTAATGGATTAATTTGTTGAGAAAGTCTTTTCAGACCGACTAGTAATTTGACTAGCGTCCCGTGTTAACACAAAGGCAAGACGTATTTTCTTCTTTAAAACACATAAATTTACTTGGGAGTGAATTTTAAGAAACGTTTTCTTCGGATTATATCTTTTACAAATACGCTTATTGTCCTATACAATACACGAGCTTATATAATTTGTTTAAAGTTTAAGCAGGATACAATTTATAACGAGTTTTACAGATTAAAGCTATATACGTATAAAAGATTGCATTTTAAATACAATACGGTATACATATATTTAAAAAAATGATAATCGTCTAATTGTATAATAAATACAGTAACTCAACAACTAAATATAATTTACATCACGAATTGTGTTACTATCAAGTTTTATTACTAAGCAAAATGAAGGTGATTAAAAGTTAGACTAATAAAAGTCAGTTAATCCCATCCCATGATAGCGGGCGATGCGGGTTCGTGCTCATTGGTAATTACAAATTACCGTCAAAATGCTGCGTCAAAGGTTCGCCGGAGTGATTTATTTACAGGTAATGGCGACTAATTTATTTTGTGCGACGTCGTTATTTCTCCCACGTAATTTTCCTGTTACACTGATTGATAATGCAATTTGAGTTTGGATGCAAAGGGGAAAGTAGGAAATAAACAAATAAAAAATAACTTCTTTAATATTTGTATATAGTTTCGATATGACATAATTGAAGAACGCTTTTTATATATTTAAAGTGCTGGAATAATTCACAGTCCGTATGACTTGTGTTCATCTGGGGTACCAGATGGTACATCCCACACTTTGGTGGATGGAAATTTCCACAGTAGGGGACGAGTGGAAAGGGCTCCGAGACCATCGGATTTAAACCCAATGGATAGCGCTGTGTGGGGTAACGCAGTCAAAACCAGGGACAAAAAAGATCTGCGAGCCAATCCTTAACGCCCAACTTGGTGACGAAATAATGGGGAACACGATATACCGTTTTCATTTATGTTTCGACAAATCCGGAAACTATATTGACGAGATTTTGTAAATAAAATGTGTCATTTAATTTTATAGTTTAAAGTTGATTATTTATTGTGTTATTCGCCATTCCGACTACTGTTATAAATCAATACAATTTGAACAACTTACCGTCGTCAGTAGTCAAATTTGTCGTATGTACACGACGGCCGTTTCGGCTATTCAGCCATTATCAAGTGGTTTGGAGGAAATCCTCCGTTGTCATCAAACACTTAACACTTAACACAAAATTCACAAACATTTAAATAATTTAAAAATCACATTTATTAAAAACATGTCCGGTGGGCCCACTGTTTCGCACTGAACTATTTCTTATCGTAGAGAAATGTAGGAACAAGTTTGTGATTAGGAAAAGTAAGAGAAGGGAAACGGTACGGTCTATTGTGTTTCTGCTATTATGGTATCATATAATGAGTTCGATTCGAAATGTAAATTTTTCGTTAAGTATTGTATCTGGATTAGTTTTTAACATTTTATATATCTCGTATTGTTCAAGTGCATTCATAAATTTTCCTTTTTTACAGTGGTGGAGTATTTTCAAGTTGTCATCGATCGTTGTATATTTATGGTTGTTTAGAATGAGATGTTCGGTGTATTTCGATTCAACTTTTCTTTGACGTAGCATTTGTTTGTGTTTCGGGATATGTTCTTTGAACCTCTTTCTAAAGGATCTACCTGTTTGTCCAATGTATTTCATTGGGCAATCAGTGCAAGAGATTTCGTAAATGCCCGTGCTGTCAAATTTATCACCTATCACTTTTTTTGAGTTAATAATACTCTGTAAATTGTTCTTGGTTTTGAACGCTGTGGAATACCCTTGTTTAAGGAAAACGTTGCCTATATTGTATGCTAACTGTTTGTGATATTGTAAAACAATATATTTGTTTTCAGATTTAGTATTGGGTCTTGTAGACTTCCTTTAGACAGGTAGATCTTGTTTTACAATATCACAAACAGTTAGCATACATCATAGGAAACGTTTTCCAGTGCGAAACAGTGGGCCCACCGGACATGTTTTTAATAAATGTGATTTTAAAATTATTTAAATGTTTGTGAATTTTGTATTAAGTGTTAAGTGTCCCATGACAACGGAGGATTTCCTCCAAACCACTTGATAATGGCTGAATAGCCGAAACGGCCGTCGTGTACAATACGACAAATTTGACTACTGACGACGGTAAGTTGTTCAAATTGTATTAAAGTTGATTGTAAGCGGGAATTTTGTGACATCCATACACATGTACAGTAAAATTGTTTCTGTATCTTTGTGACGTCATCAACTGAGAACGGCTGAATGAATAAAGCTGGGGTTGGAGCCATTAGCGCAGCATTTCTTCGGGAAGGTTTAGGAGAAATCCACATTCGAAAAAATCCATCGTTCAAAAGCTGTGATGCCATTAGTGACCAAATACGACTATTTTGCCATCTTTTGGGCACGTTTCTGCTTATAACTTTAGACCGGTATCACCTGTATTCAATTTGAGATATGCATTGGATTCGACTCGCCGAGTTCTTTCAGATGGTCAGCGAGCCGATTCTCTAGATAGCATGGTTTGGGAGTTATAAAGGTTTTTCTTCAACTTTTTAGTTTGCCGCCCTTTTAAACAGCTGTTAACGGTAGATTTGATGAAAATATTAAGTTACGACCTTTGTGATTGGAAATGTAATTTTCTAAAACTTGCATGTTTGACAATTTTTCTCCGACGCGATCTAAAGGGTCCAAAATGTAAAAAGAGTTTGGTAGATTTGATTTAAGGTATTTTCGGCCGTAATTTTTTTAACCGTTTGTCTTATATAAGTTGCTTGCGGAAGTCTAAAATGTTTACTCAAATTATTTTTCAGCCCGTTTTAATCGTGGGAAAAATCGCGGGTACGAAGTTCCTTAACGCGGCTTGCGGTAGGAGTTGGCAAATAGAAAATGTAACGCGTAACGAAAAACCGTTATCGAATTGGTTGCTATGGCAATGAATGTAAATACATTCAAGAAACATGTGTTTTGGTTCATCAGTTTAAGTTATGGGACGTTCGGTTCCGTCCGGTGTAGTTCGTATATTATCATCAAGCGCTGCTATTAACAATTAAAAGTGAGTTAAATTATCTGACTATTGCAATCCTGTAATGTGATTCAAGAAATGGAAAGTATGTGTAATACAAGCTTAGAAAAGTAAGTTAATTTAATTTTATATTTTGATACAAGTATTACTGTTTCTATACGTTTAATGTTGTTATAATAAAGATGTAGAATTAATTATAACCTCAAAGCTAAGATGGTTAACACAGTTAAATGTCCGTCGATTGTAAATACATTCAATGAAAATAAAATATCGGTTCATCAGTCTAAGCCTAACCTAAATTTAAATTACATTAAGATTTGAAGAAAAGGCGTGATGAACTTCGTTCCTGACGGGGATACCACGACCGAACACATCCCCCCCCCAACCTCGCCCCTGCCTTGTCCACACATTTGTCACTGTTTTAGATTTCATATCTATAAAGGAATGAAATATTTCACGGTTGAATTGCAATAAAGTGAGTTCCAGTGAGATACGTGATCCGAAGCTCGACTGTGAACGTGATCAGAACGACCGAAGCAAGATAGTCATACGTTGAACTGGTTTTGTTGGAAATACCATTTTATTATAGTAATTGTTTCTTTATTTACTGTTAAACCGCCATGAGAAGGAACATGGATACAAATTGACCTCTTTAGTAAACATGCTTGCAAGATTAAAAAATAAATAAATAATAAATAGCGTGAACAAATAAAGGAAAAACTTTTCATATTCTGAAAATAGATACTTCACTGAGTGTAAATACGTAAAATACGAGCAGAACCAAAATCATGGAAATATGGAGAGAAATAAAACAAAAAATGGTGTTTAAAGTTTATCAATTTTGGTTATGCTTGCACTAGACTAAAGAATCTAAACTCATCACTCGCACAAAAAGATAAAAAAACGACTAGCACAAAATATAAATTTATAACCACCGATTGATATGTATATACAAATTCAATCTGCGTATATTTGTGCTAGCGAAAATCGAAAACTATTCGACCGATTTCAGTAAAAAACTTACGGTTTATCCATGTTATTGCCAGGAGTGTTGCCATACAAATTACTACAGTCTAATAAAATAAATATAAATTTAACTAACCACCCACAAGCTTTGAAACTAACATTATGTAATATTATTTTTAAGTAATATGAAAACAATTTGAAATTCAATTACTTAAATTAAAGGGATGAAATTGGATAACTACCCTTAAAATTAGCTTTTAATTCACACACTAGGTTTTCTATATTACTCAAAAACTACTCAACTAATTTCATTAAAACATATTCACAGTTTACACATGCTGAGAATTGTTAGAGAATTATGGTCACTACAATTAAAGAGATACAAATGAAGTAACTATCATTATACAATTATTACAATACACGGCAATAACTTCATACAAGCTATAAAACTAAATTTGTGTAATGTAATTCTTAAGTGTTATAAAACACATTTGGAATTAGATTACTTAAGTCAACGTGAAATGTGATAACTACCTTTAAAATTTAATAATAATTAAAATAAAATAGCTACACATAAAAAATAAATTGCATTAACATTAAATACCCATGTGTTTAATACACGCGTGACCGCCTGCCCTGATCTTATTTTAACCACAATTTTATTTTAATCTTATTTTAACCACAAGTACACTATCTAAATACATTTTTTAATACACTCACTAAATTGTGTTTATTTTAATCTAAGTATATACTTGCATACCAAAATGAATCAAATCGAATCATTGTCGGGTCCACTACTATATACGGTATATATAAAAATGGTGTTTCGCGAGAAGTTGGCACAACTTCACGAGATAACAAAAAAGCAAAATTGTTCATATGAATATATGTCTGGAAAAGCTTCGTATCCAGATGTCAGCCGTTTTTTTTTTTTTTTTTTTACAAAATAATTCATATCTACAGAAAATGTTTGACCGGTGGAGTTCAAACTTGGTTTAAAGTTTAACCTAACAATTACCTATTTTTGAAAAATAAACGATTACTAGGGGAGACCCCTGCGTGCTCCACACGCCAACCCCCCTGTTGGAACACGTTGTGCGCCGTAGGAACCCGTTGTGAAGTCAGCAAGGCTCAGGTCTACACTTTAATAAAAACCTAATCTAAAAATTAGAAATACTAATAATTGATTTAAAATGTGAAATAAACTGTCAATGAAAATATCGGAGACTACAGCTGATAACTGAATTAACAATAAACATTATTTATTTATTTTGGTTCAGTTTAGGCCTAACTTAAAATATATAGATAGTTGTTGCCCGTCGATACTCGGCGGATACAGCTTTCGTGGAGAGTGGAGCGCTATACAGATGGTGCGAAACATGTATAAAATGTACTTTTTAAAATGTTATTTCCTTCCAATTATTTTTCGTGTAGCAAAGTTAAAAAAGAAAAGATGGATTCGACAATCAGTGAATTTAACTAATATTTTATACACATAATCTAATTTTTTGGGATATCAATATAGATAGAAAAGAAAGGAGAAAACCCCATTACCTTGCATAAATAATACAGTTGCCAACTACCATGAAAAATGTTGCAATTTAAAACTGTAGGCCTATTTGTAAAAGGTTGCATTTATGTAGGCCTTAATTATATATATCAAGATAAAGATACACATGTTATCTTTTAATTGGTTTTTATTTCATATTGATTATCAAATGATTTAGAAGTTATTAATATTATAATAAAGACATTAATACTCGAATATATTTATATGTTATACGAAGATGTACATTATGTTTCCGAAGTTAATCGAATGGGTATCTTCCATAAATTTGTATAAATGAATAAATTCATTGTTGATAAAAGGTTGTAACCTCAAAGCAAATCTTATAACGTATTATAGCCTACCTTAATTGTATAACTCATATTTAAAAAAATCAACTTCAGAAGAATTACATTATTGATGAATTGTAATTGTTAACATAACCCCAAAATACAATCTACGCTAGGTTTTGTACAGATGATTGGTAGATGATGGGTGAAATCAGCTGTTATATTATATGAGCGTTTGCTCTTCTTCTGTTGTTAGACAAAATACTTTGTTTCTTTACAATCAGCTGATTGAAGAACTGTAAAATAAAATCATTGCAAAGGTTTGGAAATGTTGATTTTTTAAATTTAAGAAATTAAGATGACGTAAAAGTAAATAAAACATGTTAATATAGACAAGTTTTGCTTTTATTTGGTATGAACTGAATGTAAATTGGTCCAGTGAAAGTCTCAGACAAACTGTCCAAAGAATTGAAAAAGTTGACTTTTTCTCCCATGTTAATTCTCCATAAGAAAAGTATATTTTTCATTTTTGACCCATTTAACGTAAATATTTTTAAAATACAAATAAAACCTGCTAATATAGGACCGAAAACCTTTGTTTTGGTAAAACCCGCATGTAAATCGGTCCAGTAGAAGTCTCAGACGAACTGTCCAAATGTTTTTTTCCTTACAGCTTTAAATATATAGATTATACCTTCTACTAGACTACTAATTAAAAAATAAAATAAAATGCATTTTGAAAACCCAACCATTAGCTCAAGGAGTAAACAAAGGTGTAGGCAATTATCAAGTTATTGCAAACCTTCTAACCATAATCTGCTTATTGTAAACGACTAACCCTTATTGCAAGGGGTGACCAAATTGAGATATCATAACAAAAAATCATTACTCCCTTAGCATTGACAATGTCGGGCCAGCTCAAAAGTGTTGCGAATTTTCCAAATATTAAAAAATCTTTTGTTTTAAACTTTTTTGTATAATTCCAAGGGTTAGAAAAAATTATAGTTGAAAGTAAAACCATCATAACTTTTTTAGTAGGCACAATATAAAATCCGTTTAAAACTATAATAATAATATAACTATAATAACTACTATCTAAAAATTCATATAAAACAATGTTGACACAACCACCACCCTTGCCGAAGGGGGTGTCAGAACAAAAACATTCATTACACTTAGTAATATCCTATCAAGTCCGTCCAAAGTTTTTGTAAATTTTCTAAATCAATCTTATAAGAGCGAGTGTATGTCCTTGCCGTACATGAGTAACAATATAATTATAACAGCTGATTTCACCAATCGTCTGTATGTAATACTTTAACAAAACCTATCGTAGATTATACTTTGGGGATTACAACTTCAATCAATTTTTATAATGTCTTGAAAAAGTTCCTTTTAAAAAAAATATGAATTCTAGATTTAATATAGGGTATAAAATGTTAAAGATTTGGTTTAAGGCTATAAAATAAATACAAATACTACCTTTTATCACCAATTTAGTCATTTACACAAATTTAAAGAAGAGTAAACCATTCTTTTATCTTCGGAAACATTCGTATATCTTCTTATAACATATACACAATGCTATAAAAACATTTTATAGCAAATGCTAAGAAACATATTGTATCCCTT
>JAGFPH010000438.1:76530-90479 GCA_018207615.1 Philaenus spumarius | reverse complement strand
GGGGGGGGGTGACGAATTTGAATTATAAAGGTAGGTCATGTAATACACCATTGAAAAGCTTATTAAAAGAGAAACAGAATGGCTCAAATAGGAATAAGTATGTTGTTTTCCAGAACTTTGATTGTCCATTACTTCAAAACAAATTAAGATACTTCTAAGCTTTACTTTGCGCCATTGTGTTTCTCTTTTAATAGTCTAAGCTTTTCAATGGTGTATTATATATGACCTACCTTCATATTTGAAAGTGTTAGCCCGTTAGCCCCCCCCTTAACCCTCTACGCCCCCCAAAATCATAGAGTGTCAGATATAAAAAAATGTGTCCTGTTATGCAACACAAGGTGGTATACAAAGTTTTTTTAACTTATTTTCAATAACCAAAATAATGAGGGGGTTAAACGGACTTTATGAACTCTATGTATGCAGTTTCTAATGCATCCTAAAACGGGTTCTTTGGACCGAGATCTTGCACATTGACTACATTTAACCTTAGGTCTTAACATAAGAGTCACTGCAATAGGAAATCTTTCCTATGTAAATTCGCTACTGACATTGTATTACAATTTTAATGTTTATCCAACTACAGATGATCTCGTTCGTTAACTTTTAAATAAAGTTATTTCTATGAAACTTAATCCCGACAAACTTAAACAAATAACGAGACACACTCCAACAGCACTCGGCCGCCATCTTGGATCTGGATTTGGTGTTTAATTGTAAAGTTAACTTTCAAACCGGACTGCTTGAAACTTGAGCGCAGACAACTTACTATGTAACTAATAATTAATTGTATCCACCTCTTTGATTCCCTTTCGTTGGAGAATACCCTAAAACTCTTCGATCATTGACAAACTATGCACTTAAAACAAAAAAGGGACCGATTTAAATTTTACCTGAACATAATTTGTTGAACTGTAAACTTGTAAAGGCGCACCACGACCATAATATTTATATACATGTTTGTATAGCAGAGTATATAGTTTTCCTGTTGCTGGGGGTGAATCGGATTTTACCGTCACGCATTGCACCATGCATTTTGTGTAACGCTCCTGATGTGAAACGCTCTTAATGTGAAAGGCTCCTAAATTGAAAAGCTCTTAATGTTAAACGCTCCTGATGTGAAACGCTTTTAAAGTGAAACGCTCCTACAGTGAAACACTCCTGCAGTGAAACGCTCTGTTCCATCTGTATTGAAAAAAGTTTTGGTCTTACCGAGATTCGAACCAGCAGAGTCCATCACCAGAGACTAGCGCTTTAGCCAACTAGGCCACAATCGCACTGCTAATTTCTTATATTTGAGTTGGGTATATAAGTGTAACAGATTGTCCTACATCATAGGCTTAATATGTTAATGTTAATACAATGTACAGTATAGTTTAATTAATAATTCGACCACGCAACTGAACCGCTGACGTGATTTGAGCAAACGTTTCCTGGAGACCATGATCGATGATCGATGCTCATTTGCTACTCCCGACCTTGGGTTTTACCGTAAGAGCCATTGCAACAGCTCATTTTTCCTATGGAAATTCGCTAATAATACCTCTGAAAGAAACATTGTGCTTCCTCATTTCGTAAGCAACAACATTTACCTTTGATTTCTTTTTAAAATGTTGCCCAGTCTCCCGTTATAAGCATGTTTTCATCGAAAAAACACGGTTTTTCCTTTTAACCCCCATAACTATTCTCCCAAAAACACGAAAGAGATGCGTTCTCAAATTATAGTTGATTATAAAAACTGAAATTTCCGAAAGTTTTATAAAAACTGCATTTACGGTAATTTGTGTGTTCCAATTTTTCTGTTTAAAACCCACTATTTCCCTTTCAATTCTCCTCCCCTTCGGGAGGCCGGAAGGGCTTGAATTATTTTTACTTCATTTTAATGCTACAAGTTGTGCTTTTAATGAAGGCACTGAATTTCTGCCAGCGTGTACGATATATACTCGTATATTAGTAGGGATGGTTGGCTTCTCGGCTCCCAGACCCGGTTCACGAGCGTCTTCGTTCCGCTCGCAACGGACAACTCCCTTTGCGTTTGCACGTTAACCTTGCCACCTTGGATTATAGACTAATTCGCTTCGCTCTCAACGGACAAATTCTCTTCGCGAGTTTGCATTTGTCGAGTATTTAAAATTTTTGAATTACGGCCATTTTGATTTTTTTCAAAATTGATTTCGAGGGGTTCAACCAAATATCGTTGTATGGCATATCGTTTGAAATATTATTTAATTCTAAATCCAAAAAGAAGAATAGTTAATTGTACAAAAAAATAGTACAGCAAAATGAGGCAAAAATTGGAACACATGATTTCGTTGTTTTGTGGCCGCCATAATCGGTTAAAGATATGGACGTGGAAATTTCACCGTTGGTTTTCTCTTGAAACTTTACATCGAAATGATGTATCACATGACCACCTTCTCATTTAAAAAAACAAAGTTATACATTCAAAATGGCGGATCCAAGATGACGGATAAATTTGTTGAAACCTTAATAAAATAGTATTTTTACATAGAGTAGGTTCCTCAATCACATCTACCTTCAAATTTTCTTTATATACGAAATATTAAACCGTTTCCAGACTTTTTTTTCACCCTGTGTAGTAGTCTATCAATGCTATAGAATAACCTATCATAGACCAATTATCATAGATCATAGATCAATTCTATGCAATAACATAACAATTCTATCAATTAAATACCACAACACCATATATACAAATTCTTTCTCTCTGGCAGTTGACGTTATATAATGGCAAAATAATTAATCTGCGAATACTTATTGTTTTTTGTTTCCTAATCACAAGCCACGTATAAACTATTTCATATTCTAATAGTTTAGTAGGACATAAAAACAAAACAGAAATCACTAATTATAATGGTTGACAGCTTTATCCAAAGGAGGTTCACAGTTAACAATATCTCTGTCGCTGTATCCACAAAATTAATGTTTTTTCTTTGTCCTCTATAGACTCAAAAACTATTCGACCGATTTCACTAAAAGTTTCACAGTTTATCAACATTACTGCCAGGAGTGTTTATACATTACAATTGCTACAGTCTAAGTGGTTAAACTGGGGTTGTTACCCCTATACAAAAAATTGAACTAATTTTCTACAAGCTATAAAGCTTAAATTGTGTACTATTATCTTAATTGAAATAAAAAACGTTTGCAATTCTATTACTTAAATCAAAGTAATGAAATGGAATCACTACCGTTAAAATTAAGTATTAACTAAAATGGGATAGGTAACCACCTGCCCTGATCATACAAATCTTATTTAACTACAAGTCGCTTCAAAGTTAATTTTACAATACACTCACTAAATTGGGTTTTGTTAATTTAATCTAAGTTTATCAACTCCTATAAAAGCGAGTGTACGTCCGTACACGTACGTGAGTAACAATATAATACAACAACCGATTTCACCCATCGTCTGTAATACTTAAACAAAACCTAGCATAGATTATGCTTAGGGTTATGTTTACAACTTTAATCAATAATATAAGTCTTGTGAAGTTGATTTAAAAAAATATGGATTAAAGAACTAATATAGGCTATAATACGTTATAAGATTTGCTTTGAGGTTATAAAATGGATATAAATACAAACTTATATTATGAATATATTTATTTATACGAATTTAAAGAAGAGATACTCATCCGTTTAGCTTCCGAAACATTCGTACATCTTCGTATTTATATCTATACTAATATTATAAAGAGGTAACATTTTTTGTTTGTTTGTATGTAGGGGGTAATCTCTGGAACTACTGAACCGATTGAAAAAATAGCTTTACTAATAAAAAGTTACACTATACCCAAATAACATAGGCTATAATTCTTTTCGATAAAAACCTTTTTTTATTTCAATATTTGTAAATTTAATCGGAAAAAATTCTTAGGTTAGGCCTAGAATGACAAACCAACACATGTATTTACATTTATTACCATAGCAACCAATTGAATAAAATAACAGATAATATAGCTGTTAGCTCCAATATTTCCATTAACAGCCGATTTCAAAATTTGAATCAATTATTTTTGTATTTCTAGCTTTTAGGTTAGGGTTTTAACGTGTAGACCTGAGCCTTGCTGGTTCTTTTAACCATTGGGGGTTGGCGTGCGGAGCACGCAGGGGTCTCCCCTAGTAATATATAAAAGGCAAAGCCTTCATTCACTGATCATCACTAATTCTCCCACTTCCCATGAAACTAGAGCGATGAAATTTGGCATGTGTACACTTTGTGATGTAAATAGGAAGCACTAAAGAAATTTCATTTTGATATTCAAATTTTTAGGGGTAGTTTTGTGGGTTTAGGGGTAGTTTTGGGTTGTCATTCCCAAAAACGGTTTTGTAATGGCTTTTCTATAGCGGGAAAAAGAAATATCGGATCTTAAATTTGATGACAAATCGTCAGTGTGAAATTCAATTATCTACAACTTTTGTATTAAACATTGTTTTCTATCTCGAACGGTTACAGAGCAAAATTAGTTTATAGTTGAAAAAAAAGTACTAATTTAAGAGTTGCCATTCCCAAAAATGGTTTTGTATTGGGTTCTATTTACAACAGGCATTATAAATAATACATAAATATGTGTTTAGAAGGTTTTATCGGGGGTTGACGTGCAAAGCACGCAGCGGTCTCCCCTAGTTACTTATAAACATATTAAATTATTAATTTATGCATTACAATATTAATAACATCTAAATTATTTTATCTAGCATTATGAAATAAAAAGCAATTAAAAGATAATATTTTTATCTTTATTTAGATATATAATAATGTATATATAAATACAAAATTTTAACAAATACACCTACAGTTTTATAACCGTTATAATTATACAAATTTACCAAGTTAAAAATTCCTCTCAGCATAGGTAGGCCTAGATAAAGTCTGCTGTTTTAAATAGTTTTTTTTTATTACGTATTTCTGAAGTGTATTTAATTAATCTGCCTGTGATTTTTCACGGGGTCTTACTAGTATTTATATACTGAAATCAATCAATAGCGAAGCGTTGCCGGGTCAACTAGTTAGTGTATAAAAGTCGTGAAAATTTCAAACATTAACAAATCGGGATTATCGCAAATTCAAATGTAGTGTTGAATTTAATTCGCTTGTGTTTGCAAACATGTGACGGCGTTTGGTGTTTTGACGGGTGTTGCGTAAAAATACCGTCTTGGTCGAGCGAGCTCTATTTGCCGTTGTTGTAAAAACAGAGTTCCTCAGCACCCCCCAACCCCTTTGTAAACACGAAACAGTGAAACGAGTGTATTCAGCGTCACTCAATACTTCTAAACACACCTATACTTCGTTAACAAAGGTAAATACGATACGAACGTAAACATTTTCCATAATTAATTATAAATTAATATTGCGGTATTTTAACTTGTAGTTTGTAAAGTATTTTTTACAATACTAAAGTACAGCTTCAACGTAATACTTACTATTATTATTAATCAGCTGTTAAAATTGAATTTGTTACCTAGAATAAAAACCTATTATTAAGCTCATTGTACAAGTATCCAAGTCACAATAGATATAACTTATGTCTATGACGCGTTTCGAAACATATGTATGCATTTTTGGCACTCATCCATCTTTGTAAGAAAAAATAACATGGCCACTATTTATTTTTTTCGCACACCTTCAAATCTTTTCAGTGTGTTTTTTTTTTTAAGCACAAGTCTGCCTATTGCAGGCTTCTAAAAGTAACTATTTTAATTTCATCATTTGGATTTACTAAAAGCATCCATGTGTAAAACGGCATAAAGGCAGATAACAAATTGTAACACACATTAAAACTATAAAGTTGTTCGTGGTCGTACCACTCTGAAAATACTTCGAATGTTTGTCAGGGTGTTCACTTTACTTTCTCCCGTTGTTAGATGAATGAGGTCAAGATAAAAACTCTACAAATCCTGCCTCACGTTCAGTCTTAACCTTTTATCAGGCATTCAAGTCTCCAGGTGTTCCTGTAAGCCTTTTCCTTAAATCCCTTCTTAGTGTAAATCCCGTCTTGTGCTAGCGTAGGTCTAAGCCATTTTAAGCCTTTTACAAATAAGACAGAGGTGAACACACGTTTTCAAGTAATATATAGGATGTTTTCAAATTTTCGAAACTTCAGGAGCGTGTTCATCGCATCAAAACCAGGAAAATATAGACTTACTCCTAGCCAACATTGTTCAAACATGATTCCATGCCCTTCAAACGATGTTACAGAATTGAAATGCGGTTTAGTAAATCTATATATATATAAAAGCGAAATACCACTCACTCACTAACTCACTGACTCACTCATCACGATTTCTCAAAAATTACCGAACGGATTGAAATGAAATTTGGTATGTAGCTTCTTCTAGGGCCATAGGTACTCACGAAGAAAGGGTTTGAAAAAATTCAAAACTTTAGGGGGGTTTGGGGGATCAAAGTTATTAAAAAACGATTTCTTTAAAACTACCGAACGAATTGGAATTCAATTTGGTGTGTAGCTTCCTCTAGGGTCATAGGTGCTTACTAAGAAAGGGTTTGAAAAAATGGAAATTTTAGGGGGTTTTGGGGGGATCAAAGTTATTAAATCACGATTTCTTCAAAACTACCGAACGGATTGGAATGAAATTTGGATGTAGCTTCCTCTAGGGCCATAGGTGCTTACTACGAAAGGGTTTGAAAAAATTCGAAATTTTAGGGGGGGTTTGGGGGATCAAAGTTATTAAATCACGATTTCTTCAAAACTACCGAACGGATTGGAATGAAATTTGGTATGTACCTTCCTCTAGGGCCACAAGTGTTCACTAAAAAAGGGTTTTAAAAAATTGGAAATTTTAGGGAGTTTTGGGGGTAAAAATGACTAAATCACGATTTCTCCAAAATTACCGAACAGATTGGAATGAAATTTGGTATGTAGCTTCCTCTAGGTCAATAGGCGCTCGCTAAGAAAGGGTTTAAAAAAAATCTAAATTTTAGGGGGTGTTTGGGGAGATCAAAGTAATTAAATCACGATTTCTTCAAAACTACAGAATGGATTGGAATGAAATTTGGTAGGTAGCTTCTTCTAGGGCCATAGGCGCTCGTTAAGAAATTGTTTAAAAACATTCAAAATTTTAGGGCGGTTTGGGGGGGATCAAAATAATAAAATCACGATTTCTTCAAAACTACCGAACGGAATGGAATGAAATTTGGTAGGTAGCTTCCTCTGGGGAAATAGGTGCTCAGTAAAAAAGGGTTTTAAAAAATTCTAAATTTTAGGGGGTGTTTGGGGAGATCAAAGTAATTAAATCACGATTTCTTCAAAACTACCGACCGGATTGGAAAGAAATTTGGTATGTAGCTTCCTCTAGTTCCATAGGTGCTCACTAAGAAAGGGTATGAATAATTTCGAAATTTTAGGAGGGGTTTGGGGGATCAAAGTTACTAAAATCATAATTTCAGATCTTTTATTATTATGACAATAGTGCTTTTTTTATTTAAGATCTATATATATATATAAGCCTAATACCACTCACTAACTGAACACTTAGAAAGAATACAATAATTACGTTAAAAAGACTGAAAATACCAACCACCACGTTCAACGCCGTACGGGTCAGCTAGTTGTGTTATAAATATAAAGTTTTGCGCACAAAATATACGGATTGCTTTTGTACGCTGAAAGCGAGGCGAATCGTTCTATGTAACCCGAGGCAGCAAGGGCGAGGTGCAAACATGTAAAGAGAGTTTTCCGCTGCGGGGAACGAAGAAGGAGCGCGTGAGCGCAAAGAAATTCTCCTGATATATCAAATGGGGATATCATAAAGCATATAACCGTAATTTATGAAACTCGCTCAACTCACGTCAGCGGTCCTGCTGCGTGGTGGAATTATTTATTTATTGAAATATTACAAAAATACGGAATCTTACATTAAGGTTATACTGTACTGTGTTTTTGGAGTGAAAAATTCTTATTTCCCGTTCGGCAATTTTTGCGTGGGTATTCGAATGAAATCTCGCGCACCGTACCGTACCACAATCGAATCACGATATAAAATACATGCATGTTATCAATGAAATGGACATTGTGCTTCCTCATTTCGTAAGTTGTGTTAAAATAGTTTACTTGGTAATACCTCTGAAATGGACATTGTGCTTATTCATTTTGTAAATTGTGTTAGAATAGTTTACTTGGTATTACCTCTGAAATGGACATTGTGCTTCCTCATTTCGTAAGTTGTGTTAAAATAGTTTACTTGATAAAACCTCTGAAATGTACATTGTGCTTCCTCATATCGTAAGTTGTGTTAAAATTGTTTACTTGGCAATACCTCTGAAATGGACATTGTGCTTCCTCATTTCGTAAGTTGTGTTAAAATAGTTTACTTGGAAAAACCTCTGAAATGTACATTGTGCTTCCTCATTTCGTAAGTTGTGTTAAAATAGTTTACTTGGTAATATATCTGAAATGTAAATTGTGCTTCCTCATATCGTAAGTTGTGTTAAAATTGTTTACTTGGTAATACCTCTGAAATGTACATTGTGCTTAATAATTTCGTAAGTTGTGTTAAAATAGTTTACTTGGTAATACCTCTGAAATTGACATTGTGCTTCCTCATTTCGTAAGTTTTGTTAAACTAGTTTACTTGGTAATACCTCTGAAATGGACATTGTGCTTCCTCATTTCGTAAGTTGTGTTAAAATAGTTTACTCGGTAGTGTTAAAATGATCAAATTTCAGATTAAACCAATATGACCTACGATTTACATTCTTTACAGTTTTCACTTCTGTCGACAGTCCCGCGACTGATTTCTTTATTTATTTTTTAATATTTAAATTATTTGTTTCAGTAAGAAGTCCAACATTATGTTCACAACTGTCCTAGCCCTATACTTCTTCTACACAGCTCCTTTGGTATTTCTTGGCTAGGTGAATTATTGCAGATGATTAATTCAAAGTCCTGTGCTAAACAGGAATTTTACGATCAAGGACATAATCAAACAGGAGAACCGTTATCTACTGGAGGAAACTGCAGAGATTTATTACAAATATGATATTACTAGCTGACCCGTACGGCGTTGTCCGTGGTGGTTGGTATTTTCAGTATTTTTAACGTAATTGTATTCTTTTTCAGTGTTCAGTCAGGGAGTGGTATTTGGCTTATATATATATAGATCTTAAATAATAAAAGCACTATTGTCACAATAATAAAAGATCTGAAATTATGATTTTAGTACCTTTGATCCCCCCATACCTCTCCTAAAATTTCGAAATTTCGCATACCCTTCCTTAGCGAGCGCCTATGGCCCTAGATGAAGCTACATACCAAATTGTATTCCAATCCGTTCGGTAGTTTTGAAGAAATCGTTTTTTAATAACTTTGATCCCCCCCCTAAAATTTCGAATTTATTAAAACCCTTTCTTAGTGAGCACCTATAGCCCTAGAGGATGCTACATACTAAATATCATTTTAATCCGTTCGGTAGTTTTTGAGAAATCGTGATGAGTGAGTGAGTGAATTTTATTTCGCTTTTATATATACAGATTGGTGAAGGTACTTTGTGTGCAGGAAAGATACAGGTGATACAGGTTTTTGATACTTTTACAGTACCGAGTGTAACGCAATATTGTTTGTAAGAACCCTGGCCATTTATATATTTCAAAATTATAATAACATTTTCGAAAAACTTGATCACGAACATTTAACGCGTTCTTCAAATTTCATTAGGATAAGGTCTAACAAGCTAATAAAAACGTTTTCTGTCACTAACTCGCATTATATAGCACAAGTTGTGTATCAAAATCTTCCGGGCAAGCTATGTCTGTTTAAACATTATAAGTTATTTAATTTTAAAATGCTTATTAATGGATGGCTGTTTGAATTGGGAAGGGATGCAGCCGAGCCGGTTATCTTATCTACTTACGGATAGATATTAATCATATCGTTCCCTCATTGTCTGTTATGTAACGACTGAACTACTGGTCTAAGGTCCAACTTGTATTTTGCTTCAACATAAATGATAACATCTTGTTTTATGTTAGTTTTGCAGGGACAACTTCTTTGGAGACCTAATAATAGTTAGTAGTTTAGTTTTGTTAGTTTATTGACTCAGCACGACACTATAATGTTTAATGGAATCTTTTCATTTTGTTTACTTTTATCCTCATTGTGTGCATATTGAGCGACGCGTGCCCACTCACATGCATTTTTTGTTCCTTTATAATATACAGGGTGTCCAGCTTCGACTGTTCGAAACTTCACGGGCGTATTTGTCTGCTAAAAACAAGCAAATAATGCAATGCAGCATGTGTCCTATCTCTGTTCGTTTGCTGTCTGTCAGTCTGTATGTTAATTTTAAAAATACTTAATTGACCGAGCGAAGCGAGGTCTCCGTTTTAACTCGACCGTTCGGCATTTCGTCTCTGTGTCTGTATGTCTGTGTGTCTGTGTGTCAGTCTCACGATTACGGCCAAACGCCTTGACCGATTTTGATGATGTTTTGCATGAATGTTCCTTATTCATAGGCCGAGAAATGTATATATAAGGTTTTTTTCATTTTTAACCCCTTAAATAAAATAAAAATGGCGGCCGCACCGTTTCTCTCAGTATAAGCTTTTTTCCAAAGCCAGTTTGTGGCTTAACCGTAAGTCGAATTTAAAAACTAATGATATTTTGCAGGTAGCAAATTTGATTTTCAACAAAATTGTTTTCTTGATTTTTTTCCGTATTTGAACTTCAAATTTGTTAAAAATCGTCCAAGTTTTTGTATTTCAACCATGTTTTTATACGTGTATTCTAAACCAATTCAAAAGTGTTCCATAGCTTTTATGTAGATAAAGGTTCAAAGAATTCATATATGAAAGCAAAAAAATGATTGAAGTAAAATTAACAAATCTATTAGATCAAGAAACATTTATCAGTTATTAGCATGTTCAGTAACGAAAGGAAAAAGTTCAACTTTAGGCCTACATAAAAAGTAGTAAAAATTATTGTAATTTTTTTCATAAATGTAAAAAAGTTTCGTAATTTAGTTCTAAATAGAATTATAAAAAATATTTATCAATTTCAAATTTCTTATTTTGAAAACACCAGTTTTTATGTTCCTACTACAAGACTGCTAACAAAACTAGGCATGTTTTGAATGGTAATTTAGGAATATATCCTGTGCAAAAAATGGCATATAATAATAATAAGAAAGTGTAGGGGATAAGAAAGTGTAGAGAATAAATCAAAGAATTAAACTGAATACTTGTAAATTATCATTGTAAATTTCATAAAAATATTTGACTTAGCTTTTCTTGAATTACAAAATGAGATGAAACAAATGAAACCGCTCGGCGATAAAGGACATAAAAAAAATGACCGTTGGACACCGTGGGAAGTAATTTTACATGGGTTGAGAATAAAGTTGAGATCACTATCACGACGTTTTAACATCGTTTATTTTCATTATTTCTAATATTGGAATATGATATGGAAGTTATGGAACTGTAAATACATTGTTAAGTTTTAGTTATTTAAGTATGTAAATATTTAATTATATGTTGTCCCTCTATAACTTGATATTTTTAGCTATATTACGCGTTATTAACCTAAATAAAACACAATGCCTCTAAAAGAAAATCTTCAGCAGTTAAAGCTCAAGAAAAGAAAAAAACGAGAACTAGAAATCCCTGAATCGCGGGAATTGCAAAATAATGTTTCACTGGCTAAACCTTGTGCTTACTTCCTTACTGGCACAATATTTTTAACCTAAGCTCCAAACCACATTTGTTATTTCAACGAGCGAGGTCTACTGTTCACAGAACTACTAGTATTTTTTTAAGTAGCAAAGATATTGAGCTTAAACTTTGTATATATATTTGTTGCGTAACCTTTTATCACTGTACGAAAAATTAAATTATTATTTTAAATATTTTCAAAATGGCGGCTGTTTATAATTTTTAATGTCACATATGTAAAAAACCGTTCATTTTAGAAAAAAAAATACAAGAGACAAAAAAGTTTACATATTTAATGACAAACAAGATTTTTTTTGTATTTTGCCTGTAGCTCAAAGGATAACGAAGATATTGTTAAAAAGAGGAAAAATGTATTGCCTTAATCTTCATGTTTGTGTTAGATCTACACCACTTGTATCATACATTTTTCGTTTTCAGCCAATATCTCGGCTATCTTTAAAGATATGGGGAAAATTAAAAAACCCATTTTGTTTGTCCTTAAAAAAGTAAACTGTTTTGTCTCGTATAATGTTTTTGTAAAGTTAGCGGTTTTTGAGATATTTGACATTAAAAATTATAAACAGCCGCAATTTTGAAAATATTTAAAATAATGTTATAAATTTTCGTACAGTGATAAAAGGTTACGCAAAAAATATGTATACAAAGTTTAAGCTCAATATCTTTGCTACTTCCAAAAATATTAAGTATTTTGTAAAAATCACATACAGACTGACAGACAGCAAACGAATAGAGGTAGGACACATGCTGTATTGCATTATTTGCTTGTTTTTAGCACACAAATACGCCCGTGAAGTTTCGGACAGTCGGAGCTGGACTTCTGTATATTATAAATGTAATTTATGTTTTATTTGTTTATTTAATGAAATAAATTGATTGATTGATATCTCTTCCTGATCCTTTGTAGAACACGATCAATTTGGAAGTGGTTCCCTGGGAGTACAGACGGACCACGTTGCCTAACTACTGTCGTACAATTCTCAGAATGCAGTTCAACCGAAATACCAAAATACATTCAACCCTACTTCGGTTGACCCGTTTGGGCTTTAAAATGTAACATCTGATCGTACATAGACTACTAATCCCACTCATTTGAGGTCAGCTGTTTGATAAAAGGCTAAATAAAAAGCATCACTAAAACGTTAACCTTGTACTTCCTCGTACAAATGAGTATTCACGACCGTGACAGTATGTTTTTATAACTTAATGGGAACACATTGCTCTCCGCGGAATGTTATGTTGTACTCGCATAATAACGGCTAAGTTACATCCATGAATATGACATTATGTTTGAGTCTAGGACCGAGGGCCAGTTGCCTAAAAACTTTGACGAGGGTAATTTGACAGCCAGAGGCTTGGCGGAGCGAGGGCCAGCCGGCTAAGGATCAGTGACCTGTTCTACTGTGCGGTGGGTGTGCGGGTGGAAAGGTTTTAATTATCGTTTATGTATTCCGATAACAGTATGATTATAATATTTATATAATTATAATATTTCGTCGTATTATCACTTTATATAATTAGAATTAAAAAAAAAAACTAGAGGACTTACCTAAACTGTTTAGTCATAGTATTTTGCCAATAACAGTATGATTATAATATTTGTATAATTATAATATTTCGTTGTATTATCACTTTATATAATTAGAATTAAAAAAAACTAGGGAACTTACCTAAACTGTTTAGTCATAGTATTTTGCCAATAACAGTATGATTATAATATTTGTATAGTTATTAACCTTAAAAACTCTTCTATAGAAATTAGTTTAGAGTCGTACTCTATGCATTTAATCTTACCCCTCCCCTGAATCACTTCCGCTCTGGGGAGTCGACTGGCCCTCGGCCCTACCTGGCTGTTTTGACAGTTTTATGACCCCCACGGCAAAAGATCGGCTGGCCCTCGCTCCGTTTTCCATTATGTTTACCTACCAGTTTAGTGGATAATAAAATATTTTGTAATAGGTAGAGATATTTAACTACTCTTATATTTATTAATTTAAAGGCATATTATATAAGATAGGCTGTATTTATAATATCTGTAAATAAAATTGAAATTTCTGTCTGATTTCGAAATATAAGCTTTTAACTTCCCGCTAAGAAAATTGAAAATTTTCTAAAATCGGGAAGTTATTGGTTTCACCCCGTTTTTCGAAAATCGAGTATTCATCAGATCTCGACGTTTTGAGGTCCTAGGAATCTTCCCTGACCACTCCCGAGAGGGTGTCACCCTGTCTGTATGTGTGTG
>JAGFPH010000438.1:31574-49392 GCA_018207615.1 Philaenus spumarius | reverse complement strand
ATCTCATAAGACTCGTACATTTTGAGATATTAAGCCGTACCCAGACTTTTTTGACACCTTATATATAAGTAGCACATAGGCCTATACGTGTGCGCACTCTAACGGCCGTATTTTACCTCCGAGACGTTGGTTTTCTAAGTTGCTCGGATGAATTCGTTAGCCAAAAAATCCAAAAACCTGAAACAGTTTTTTTTTATAGCGGAAGTAATGTTTTTCGTACATTAATGAAACTTTGGTGGGTTTTATGTAAAAAATTAATTTAGGACATTATTCCGCTCGTTTTTTTCACACCACCTCATAGCTCATCTGGTTAACCCGAAATATACCAAAACGTAAAATAACATAAAAGTACTCTGTTCAAATCCACGAGGGAGATTTTACCGTCTGGCAGATAGTGTTCTGAGTCCGACGGCCAAGATCACTCGTTCGCTATGAGCTAATCTAAGCAGTTGATAAACCAAGGCCGCCAGGCGAGTGGAACGAAGCATCGCTTGATGTAGGGTAGGGCCTGAGGTGCAAACAAATTCTACTTAATTTCGTACAAGAAGGGAGTTATTCAGCGCCTTCGTGGCTAGACAAATTTCCCAAATCGAAATTTTAAATAAACATGTTTTGCCTACACTCGATTTCACGTTCACCGCACAGTACGGAGCGCCCATAAGCCATGTTATCCAAACGGCAGTCTCGGTGATACTAATTACTAACCGTCAACAACACAAACATCAACTCCCACGCAACCCTCGGACAGTTGACGCAACCCGCATGACAATAAACGTGATGTTCCCAGTAATGGTAGTAGCATGACTTATCTCCCGTAAGACCTGTACTGCACGGTGAACGTGGAATTGAGTGTAGGTTATATCTATTGACTTATTTTTTAACGCTTTAGTTTGGCAGGTAAATTTTGTAAATACATTTTTAATGAATACATGTATTCAGTAATGACAAATAATTTAATACTAGCTGACCCGTGCGAATATTTCGAAAGTTAGGAGTAGGCCTACTTACCTGATTTAACAGATTGATTTAATTAAGTAAATTACGTTTATTTATTTACGTTGGTTTATTTTGATTGATTTGTAATAGATTGTACTTGCATATAGAATGTAAGCAATCTAACTAACAGCTGTCGTGATAGTTAAACAGATTGTTAATAGATGGTGCCTTTCATTAGGAATCATATGAAGTATAATATAAAAGTTGTTTAATCAATGTTTATAATGAAAACATGAATTTTAAGCTGTTTGTCTATTTTTCGTCAATAGCGGGGAACATAAGCTTTAAAATGATGTTTGAATAATCTAATTTTGATAAAGAATTAATGGAGATATCGCTTAGAGACAAAAAACCGCCTTTGAGAAATAACATATAAGAATTACAGTAATTATATTTGGCACATTTTTAACGTACGACTTTATAACCGGGGAACAAAGCTAGTTGCCTTCAAACAATTTGATATTTGGTTGTTACCCTTATTTACTCTTTTTTTACTTTCTCCCCCTATACCATAGTATATGGAGAAAGTATTGTATTCGTCAAAATTTTCGAGTTTGAGTTTTTGGTGGAAATATCTGTTTTGGGTTCCCCTGAACCTAAAAAAGTGGTTTACGGAGTGATGCCTGTGTGTGTGGGGAGGGTGTGTTATCAGACCTATAGCCTAAACCAGTAGTCCGATTTTGATGAAATTTGGTATGGAGATATTAATCCACGGTATCTCCAGGCGTTTTTTCTTCATTTTTGTGAATTTTTTTATTTTTAATGGTAATTTTCCCATAAAAACCCTTAAATTAACGGAAAAATCTACTTTTCTCAAAAACGACTGTAACGATTTTGATTAAAATTGTATAGTTTATTAGGGATCTAAAGTACTATAAACTATAAAATTTTAATCAAAATCTTTCGAGCTGTTTTTGAGAAACGTTGGTTTTTCAGTTATTTTATGGATTTTTAATGGAAAATTACTCTTAAAAATAAAAAATTCCTATAATGAGGGAGAAAGTATGTGTCAGTCTCCTGATACCGTTTATTTATATTTATAGCCTAAATGAATAGAAATTACTTTATTTTTTATTTCAATATATGTCAACATTTGATCCCCTTATGGAGAGTAAACATTGACAGAAGCAACTTCTTTTCATTAAACTGCATTGATTTTCAGTAGTTGTTTTTTAAAGTTTTAAAATAACTAAGCTCACGCTGAAGAGAGTTTATAGAGACACTCAAAACAAAATAATTTGGAGAAGCTTAATTTATGTTTTTGTTTGAAAATACGTTTCATTTACATATTATTAATAATTTCTTGAAAGACTTCTTATTTTCAATACGAGCGAATATGGGTAAAACAAACACCACTTTGAAAACAACCAACGTGTCAATAGTATGCTTACTGCGCATGCGTTTTACTAGGAAAGTCGATTAAAAGTATAAAGAAGTAGGGATGAAAGAGATGCAGGATAAAGCCACTTTAGATAGCATAATGAATAGTAAATGAAAGTATTAAGAAGACAAAGATGGGAGATAGAGCTGTGCAAACAGGCTGAAGGAAACGCACGGTAATTCATTTCATGTTTAAAGGCCTTCTCGAGGGACTGACAAAGACCGTTTGGGTTTATCTTGTTCTGAATTTATGACGGAATACTGCAAATTAGTATAATTAAAAGTAAAACGACTTCAGCTGTTGTAGTACGCGTTTGTTGGGACGTTTCGGTTTTGGTTTTTTAACCAGTTTTGTTGGGAAACCAGTTAGCTGCCGAAAAATGCATTACCAGTAATGTACATACTTTAATGTTTATTAGCGACTTTCGAAAGGAAAAATGAGCTATTGCAGTGACCTTTATGGTAAGACCTCAGGTCAGGAACAGTAAATGAGCACCGATCATGGTCCCCGAACACGTTTTGTGGTGTCATTAAATTTTACACAGTGTATATGTATATAATATGTGTTCGCACTCTAGCAGCCGCATTTTAAGTCAGATTGGTCCAAATTTGGTAAACACGTTGGTTTTCTACGTCGCTCGGACGAGTTCGTCAGGCAAAAGATCAACAGCCGAAAGCACGTTTTTTGACCAGAAGTAACAATGTTTTGAGATTTTTCGTACAAGAATGAAACTTTTTTAGAGTTTTAACTAAACAAATAAATGTAGGATATTTATTATTCTGCATATTTCGTTTTTTTACACAAACTTATAGCTCGCTTGGTTGCCCCAAAATCGATCAAAACGTAAAATACCATAAAAGTACCCGGTTCAAATTACCGTGGAGGCATCTTATGGTCCGAGGACTAACGGCCGAGTTCGTACTCTGCGAGCAAAGCGAAGCAATCCATAACCCGAGGCCGTGAGGTCGAAGTGCAAACTCGCAAACCGAGTTTTTCCGCTGCGAGTGGGACGAAGGAGTTCGCGGGTCGAAGCTGGAGGCTTAGGTGCAAACAAATTCTACTAATATATTTCATACAGGCAGGCAAGCCTTCATGAGTAGATCAATTTCACAAATAGTTGGTTGAAACCCTAAAACATGTTGTAGAATTACAAGGATTGTACGCAATTAAATCATTTAAATACAAAATAATTCGACCGCGCAGCTGAACCGCTGACGTGGGTTGAGCAAATTTCCAAAATTAAGTTTATAGACCTATGTTTTAGGGTTTTAACGAAAAATTTGGGCAATAGGTCTATTCACGATGGTGCTGAATAGCTGCAAAATGGTTCGCACGCCATTCCGCGTGTTGGGAATATCTTCAATACACAAAGCATTGCGTGCTTCGCACGCCATTCCGCATATTGGGAGTATCTTCAATACACAAATCATTGCGTGCTTCGCACGCCAACCCCTGTATTGGAAGTATCCTCAATACACAATGCATTGCGTGCTTTGCACGCCAACCCCACGGTAGAATCCACTACTTGGCTTTGAACAGGGTACTTCTATGGTATTTTACGGTTTGATTGATTTTAAGGGAACCAAGCGAGCTGTAAGGTCCCGTAAAAAAAATGTCAGAATAACATCCTACATTTATATTCGTAGAAAAAACTAAAAAACAAATTCATTCTCGTAGGAAAAATCGCAAAAATGTTTTACTCCCGGTCAAAAAACCTGTTTCCGATTGTTGGATTTTTTGACTGGCGAACTCGTCCGAGCGACGTAGACGACCAACATTTAATTTGTACCAAATTTGAACAAAATCGAACTTATAATGCGGCCGCTAGAGTGCGAACCCATATATTACATATATATATATATTATATATATGATTTTTAATGACACCCCAAAACTTGTTCTGGGGACCGTGATTGGTGCTCATTTGCTACTCCCGACCTTGGGTCTTACCATAAGGACCACTGCAATAGCTCATTTTTCTTATGGAAATTCGCTAATAATAATTCATTGCTTCACTAAAAGGCATAACACGTTCGTTTTTCGTTTATTACATTACTTTGACAAACAGTCTTTAGGAATATGGTTTTGTATAAGACATCCGTCAAATCAAAGCATGAGTGATTGGTTTATAGAACAGCTGATTGCATTGTTGCTAGGGCACTTTGCTAGGAGGCGCTTGGCTCACCAACCCCGGCGGCAACCATGGCGGTGTCAATGCAAACAGATTATTGTATACTCTGATATGTTCACGAAAATGTCGATTGAGTGACCAGTACACAGCTAATGTAAGACAGAGATCGAAAAAAAACCCGACCATCAACAATAATTTGAATGGCGGCATGCGTTTTAATTTCCCCATTAACATTTAATAGATATTAACGTTACAAGTCATGAATGTAGGTTCTTTACATCATTAGAAAGGAACCCCTGAGTGATGTAAAGAAGCAGTTATCAGTAACGTACGATATCTTACCTAACCCCAAATCTTACAGGGTGTTCTATATCTTTGAACAGTAAATAAAATCAACACGACATTTTAACTAGTTTATTATTAGCGAATTTCCATAGGAAAAATGAGCTATTGCAGTGGCCCTTATGGTAAGACCCTAGGTCGGGAGTAGCAAATGAGCACCGATCATAGTCCCCAGAACATGTTTTGGGATGTCATTAAAAATCATATCTATATATGAATATATGTGTTCGCACTCTAGCGGCCGCATTTTAAGTCAGATTTGGTTCAAATTTGGTACAAAAATTCGGACGAGTTTCTTAGCCAAAAAAATCCAACAATCGGTAGCACGTTTTTGACCGGAAGTAACTATTTTTTTAGATTTTTCCTACGAGAATGAAGTTTTTGAGTTTTTTCTACAAATATAAATGTAGGATGTCGTTGTGCACATTTTGTTTTTTTACGCGACCTTATAGCTCGCTCGGTTCCCCCAAAATCGATCAAAACGTAAAACACCGTACAGTTACCCGGTTCAATACCATGTGGCGGATTCCACCGTGGGGTTGGCGTGCGAAGCACGCAATGCATTGTGTATTGAAGACACACCCAATACGGGGGTTGGCGTGCGAAGCACCCAATGTTTTGTGCGTTGAAGATACTCCCAATATGCGGAATGGCGTGCGAACCATTTTGCAGCTATTCAGCAAAGTCGTGAATAGACCTATTTCCCTAATTGTTGGTTGAAACCCTAAAACATAGGCCTATAAACTTAATTTTGGTAATTTGCTCAACTCACGTCAGTGGTTCAGCTGCGTGATCGAATTATTCTATTATTAACCAAACATTGCAAACTCGCAAATCATCTTTTTCCGCTGCGAGTTAGCAAACACATTCTACTAATATCATACAGCAGCAGCTATTCAGCGCCTTCGTTAGTACTCTAATAGTTAGTTGAAACCTTAAAACATATGAACTTAACTTTGGAAGTTCACTCGAATCACGTCAGCGGTTTGATTTAGCCTATTTGAAATTCCAAGCGTTTTGGTTTATTATAATATAAATTTTTTGATTAAAATTATATAGTCTATCTTTTTTCATGTGTATCAGGATGAAAAATTTTATAAAATTGTGTATATTGAAGGATTATAATTATAATTTTGTCAGGTGAGCAGTGATAGCTCCACCGTTTGCTTCGGTCCCGCCCTCTTACCTCCTTACAACATATGAGAAAAGCTACCTGTTATTTATCTTAATTGATATCACTTTAATTTAAATACCCCACATTTGGCGACTGAAGTTTGTTTTCCGCTCCCCATCCATCATGCAGTATTTTAAACAATACCGAGGCCTACCTAAAGTAACTGAGTAAAAACACTAAATCTATGTAAGTGTTCCTAATTTATTCAAAACACATAGTATATGTAATTTTAGTCATACTAGTTGATTTATTTACAATTTTATACAGCTGTGTTTTTTTTTTTACATAAACAAACCTAACAATAATAATTTCCATAAAACAGTCATAACATTATTCTCCAGTTGCTTTTTGTCAAAGTGCAAAATGTATTGTTCCAAAACGGCGCTGCGCTCTACTTGGAACACTGGCCATTGTTTTGCTGCAGCAATGATTAAAGTATGTGATTCAGCCCTTCCCCATCTCCGTGTAGCAAAGCCAATCTTACGCTCCCTTCTGTAATGTCCATACGGCGACGTCCTTGTGGCGCGTTGTCTTGTGAAACATTGTAATATGGTTTTTGAAAAATAGCTGTAAAATTGAATACGGACTCATCTACTATTTCAATGAATGTGTAGAGCGTTACGGGGCAAACGGCTGGTGCACATAGCTTGAGGACAAATCTGTACAGAAACACCACTCTTTCAAACTTAAACAATCTAATACAAATATTTTTTTTTAAATCCAAGTGCCCCAAAATATGAATGGCATTTGAAAAAAATTTAGAGTGTTTCGTACTTTTCATGGTCTTGTATTGCCAATTTTAGTATAAACACAATGTTAATTATTGTTGTATGTCTCTTTTTGATGTAAATATTTTTGGTACCTTAAAAAAAGGTAATAAAAGTATTTTTTATTTAGTTTAGAAAAAATATTAAATTTACATGCACATATTGTTAGTCATATATCGAAATAGGCACGCAATATCCAAAACATTTGTACACAAAAACCATAATTTTTGTAATACTTTATTTTTTTTATTTTTTCCGCTTACACACTTAATCAGCAAGGGATATTTAATTAAATTACAAGTGAAAAAACATGGACAAAAACCGGGAGTTGAACCCGGGACCTTCACGTTTCCGTCGTGATGCTCTGCCATCTGAGCTACCCTGATCGCTCCAGATATTGGTCGATGTTATCTCACTTGTACGGTTTTACTGCAATTATTGAATTGACAGATGGAATACCTCGTGTATACGACATTGAAAACAATCTCAATTATTATTTTGCAGCTTGCAGTGGTGTTATTATTAATATTTTATAAATTTTTTTAAATAATTTTTCCGCTTACACACTTCCTCAGCAAGGGATATTTAATTAAATTACAAGAGGTATTCAAATTGTTAATTTAATAATTGCAGTAAAACCATACAAATGAGATAATATCGACCAATATCTGGAGCAATCAGGGTAGCTCAGATGGCAGAGCATCACGACGGAAACGTGAAGATCCCGGGTTCAACTCCCGGTCTTGGTCTATGTTTTTTCACTTGTAATTTAAATAATTTTTATATTTTTTTTATTTTTACGGGAATTTTAAATATTTTCGAAATAAAAAAGTAGCCTAAAATATTATCTGAAAAGACTTCTAAATGTTAATGAACGTTTTGTCAGAATAGGTTCAGCCATTAAGGAGATTAGCCCGGCCTAACAAACAGATAGACAGACAGACAACAAATTATAAAATGTGTGTTTAGGTTTGTAATGTGCAAAAAACCATATGATCTGAGAAACAAGCTTATATTTTGAAATCACAGACATTTCAATTTTATTTATGTGTAGACCTATAGGTAACGGAATAAATAAAAATATATCTTTTCAAAAAAATCTCAATAAACCCAACAACAACGTTCATGCATCCAATAATTAAACAAATCAATCAAACACTTTCTATACTTGTAAGCTTTAATGTAATAGTTATGCAATTTGATCCAATCTTCGCCATCCATGTACTGTATACAACCTTCCTGATTAAATTTAACAGTATAGTACCCAATCATTTTTCTCTAAATTCTTTCAACCCAGGACAAATAGCCAATAGTGATAAGTATCCTCTACTTCAAATCTGTTTACATAGTGGACATATATATGAGCTTCCTCTGCCCTATCAATTCTAAAATTTTAATTCAGTATTTCTCCTCTTAGTTTAGAAATACAAGAGGTAAAACACATACTATTTCTAACTGATTAATAACGTTTTCTCCTAAATTAACATTTATCTTTATAAATAAAAATGTAAATGTTGACTCAACGTTCCGTTCGAATACACTCGTGTTTTTATATACTTTTTTGAAAAAAAAACAGCATCTATTGAACATAAAAACAGCTAACAATTTACTAAATATTTAACAAAAATGTAAGCGCCATTACATATGTAGCCTATATTGACTATAATAATAACAGTAGTCAGCTGCTTCCTATATTTCCATTATGAGATGATTTCAAATTTAAAACAATTATTTGTATTTCTAAGTTTTAAGATAGGTTTTGGTGAACTACGTTATCTGTTGAAGTGAAAATAACACACACTATGGTAAATATTTTACTTCAATGGTAGTGTCATATCTATCTTCTCTTATATAAAATGCAATGTCCTGACTGATGATCAACGCAGAGCCGATTCTATTAAAGCTAGAGACTTGAAATTTGAAAGGTACATACGTCCAATAATGTAGAGGCGTACTAAGAAAGGATTTTGCAAAATTTTGAATTTAAAGGGTAGAAAATGCGAAAATTCATCCCTCCCATAAGCAGCCATATAACAGATGAAACAGCTGATTCGTATTTATTAATGTGTTATTCTGGTTACTATGGTGATTATCCAAACTCTTTCAAAAAAAGTGTGTTGATTTTATAATAATAGGCCTAACCTAAAATTGTGTTAAACCTTTGGTCCAAATAAGCTGTTTTATTTATAATGTGTAACAATAATATAATGTTAAATTGTAATATTAGATGTTTTAATTATTATATTTCATAGGTTTTAAAGGCCTAACCTAAAATTGTATTAAACTTTTGATTCAAATCAGTTGTTTTATTAATTATGTGTAACAATCATTAGGCCTATGTTGAATTACACGGGATACGAATTACAGGATGTTGAATTACACGGGATACGAATTACAGGCTTTCAAAGTTTTGAATTACACGGGATACGAATTACAGGCTTTCAAAGTTTTGAATTACACGGGATACGAATTACAGGATGTTGAATTACACAGGATACGAATTACAGGCTTTCAAAGTTTCAAATTAAGCAATAGCGAAGCATTGCCGGGTCCACTAGTTCTTCTATATAAATACAAATTTCAATGTTCGTTTGTTGAAAATCTTAAATTCAAATGCAATTGGAGAGCCATAATAAATAACTAGCAAAAAAAAGCCTTCCGACGTCGGCTGAAAATGAATGAGGTAGGGCAAAATGAATCTCCAGAAAAATGTATCAATCGTATCATATTAAAAAAAAATCGATAATTTTCTTTCATTTAAACGAAAACGCACTAAATTTAGCCCGGTAAATGTCCAGAAATAAGTATCAATAGAGTTTTAAAATAAAACCAAACAAACTCAAAAATAGTCCTCATAAATAAACCAATGAAATAAAAATTACAATTCTTAATTTGTTTATAATATTGACGTTTACTTTCATTTAAAACAAACCGCAAGAAATCGAATAATAATTACATTTGTTTAGTGTGTGTACAGTAATCAGCTGTTTGCTCTAATATTTTTAATTGCAGCTGATTTCAAAATTTGAAACAATTATTTGTATTTCTAACTTTTAGGTTAGGTTTTTGTTTAAGTGTAGACCTAAACCTTTCTGGTTCTTTTAACCTTTGTTATAACTGCTGTTATAAAATATACGAAATAATTTGATGCGGTCATTTAACATTATTTACCATCTTAGCTTTGAGGTTATTATTAATACCTTTAGCTTGTAGGTCCTTTATAATACCTTTATTATAAAGAAAACATACCATTTGTGTATAAAAGGTTCCAACGGGTTGGCATGTGAAGCACGCAGGGGTCTCCCCTAGTTTTTCATAAAATGTGTGATGTCTTGAATTACGAGCTTTCGAGTTATTCGTAAACCTTAGTTTAATACAATTTTGCAAATCCTTTATACACAATTTATCTCCGTTATACTTAAGATAATTATATGAATTTACATTATATCTTACACCCAAACTAACACCTTGTGCTTAATTACTACTTTCTTATGTATGAGCCATCATTACAGTTATCTAAATATGTCTCTACTTGTATTGTAAATTTTAATGTAAAAGACATGTTAAAATCTTTTTCTGATATAACCATTATTTTGTTTACCTAAAAAAGAAAGAGAGTACTTTTTTATTGTACTTACAAATTAAACTTAGCAATCAAATTCTATAAAACATAAATAAGTGAATTTCGCAACTTAAACTACACAAACATAGAGTTTTCTACGTAGGAAGCTGTTTGAAATTCTCATTGTGTTTCCATTTGCCGACGGAAATATTTTTCCAGCTGTTGCAGCAAAGCGTTTCCAAGTCACGTTGCTGAGAATTCATCGCGTCGAAGTGTTCAGCATTCTTAACATTTTCTCACTTCAAGGTGTTCGCAGAAGAACATAAGGGAAACTCTTTGCGTAAAGATAATGAGGCTGAGAAGGGTTTTCAACAAACAAACGTAGTCATGTTTGTACGAAATACAATGTTACAATCGATTGTTTTTAAATGTTTTAGAATAAAAAAATCGCCTACAATTCAAAAAAATATGTACGTGTATATTCACGAACGCGTGCTGAGGATTTGGAAAATTATTCTGCATATAAATAATTGCAGGACGCAGCTGAACCGCTGACGTGAGGTGAGCGAATTTCAAAAATTAAATTTATATGTTTTAGGGTTACAACCAACTAGTTGGGAAATTGTTCTACTCACAAGAGCGCTGAATAGCCACTTACGTGTACGAAATGTATTAGTACAATTTGTTTGAATCTCAGCAACCAACCCCGGCTCGCGTACTTCTTTGTTCACTCGCATCGGAAAAACTAACTTTGCGAGTTTGCACCTTGACCTTTCGGCCTCGGATTGTGGACTGCGATTTGCGAGTTTGCACCTTGACCTTTCGGCCTCGGATTGTGGACTGCGATTTGCGAGTTTGCACCTTGACCTTTCGGATTTGGATTATAGACTGCTATTTGCGAGTTCGCACCTTGACCTTTAGGCCTCGGATTATAGACTGCGATTTGCGAGTTTGCACCTTGACCTTTAGGCCTTGGATTATGGACTGCGATTTGCGACTTTGCACCTTGACCTTTCGGCCTCGGATTATGGACAGCCGGAGCTGGAGGATGGGGTGCGAACAAATTCTACTAATATATTTCGTACACGCGGGCAGCTCTTCAGTGCCTTCATGAGTAGAACAATTTCCCAAACAGTTGTTTGAAACCCTACAACATATAAACTTAATTTCGGAAATTCACCGAACTCACGTCTGTTGGTTCAGCTGCGGGTCGAATTATTTTGAAATTTCTGAATGAAGCCAACAATTGTTTGCTTAATGCAACCACAATGCTGAATGCCATAATTCTACTCATGTTTCGATATAAGATCACTTTGTTATGTATTGACAGTTAAGAATTCCTGTTTAAAAGATTTTACTTGCTGTCAAAAAACGTCTTTCCGGTTTTTGGATTTTGTTGGCTAACGAACTCGTCCGAGTGACTTAGAAAACGAACATATGTAACAACAGATGTTTTAATTATAATAAAGTAAGCATTTTTTACTTTCTCACTATACTATAGTATAGAGAAAGTAATAGTGATCGCAAAAAAAATCGATGTTGAGATTTTTGTGGAAATATCCGTTTTGGGACCCCCCGAGTCCAAAAAAGTGGTTTTTACAAAATGTCTGTCTGTATGTCTGTATGTATGTATGTCTGTATGTATGTCTGTATGTCTGTATGTCTGTATGTATACAAAGCTAGAGAAAAAACTATTCAATCGATTTCAACCAAATTTGCACCAGACATGTCCAGTACGCCTGTATAGATTCACGAAAAAGGGTTTCGAACAATTTTGAAAAACAACCCCCTTTTTGGCCAAAAAACCCCCAAAAAATCAGTTATTATTTTTTTATAAAAAAACGGCTATAACGATTTTGATAAAATTTGGCTTATTTGTAGCCTTTAATGTGCCCTACCATGTACAAAAACCCGCATCTTTCTAAAAATTCTCATTTAGCTAATAATAATAATAATAATAACTGATTTTGGGGGGTTTTTTGGCCATAAAGGGGGTTGTTTTTCAAAAATTTTCAAAACCTTTTTACGTGCATCTATAAAGACCTAATTGACGTGTTTGGTGCAAATTTGTTCGAAATCGATCGAATAGTTTTCTCTCTAGCTAATAATAATAATATTTATTAGTTAATCGCCTACTTTAATAAAAGTATACAAAGCTAGAGAGAAAACTATTCAATCGATTTCAACCAAATTTGCACCAGACATGTCCAGTACGCCTGTATAGATGCAGGAAAAAGGGTTTTGAACAATTTTGAAAAACAACCCCCTTTGTGGCCAAAAAACCCCCAAAAAATCAGTTATTATTTTTTTATTAAAAAACGGCTCTAACGATTTTGATAAAATTTGGCTTATTTGTAGCCTTTAATGTGCCCTACCATATACAGAAACCCGCATCTTTCTAAAAATTCTCGTTTAGCTAATAATAATAATAATAATAACTGTTTTGGGGTTTTTTTGGCCATAAAGCGGGTTGTTTTAAAAAAAATTTCAAAACCATTTTACGTGCATCTATGAAGACCTAATTGACGTGTTTGGTGCAAATTTGTTCGAAATCGATGGAAAAGTTTTCTCTCTAGATAATAATAATAATAATAATATTTATTAGTTAATCTCCAACTTTAATAAAAAAAACTCTCCGACCCCACCCTACAAGTCACAGTGAATCTGTTTAGTAATTTAAATGTATTTGTGAGAAAGTATGTGCCAGTTCCTGGTACCGTTTATTGTGTTTTATTTTAGTTTGTTAATCTAACCTAAAAAAGCTTTTGGTTAAAGAATAACAAACCTATTATAAATTTTAAGTTGGTTGCTATGGTAATGAATGCAACCAAACATGTGTTTCAAACACGTAACCTACAGTAAAACATGTCTTTTATTTTCATATGTTTTTAAGTGTGAAACCTTGATTGCAGGTTGGTAAAATGAAAATTTAACCTTTTTCTTGTAAGGCCGAGACACCTTGGCTGATAATATTTCCAGTATAATATCTAACAAACAAGATTAAAGTCAGTACAATTTTAAATTTTATGTTACCAAATTTGGACCAAATCGGACGTAAAATGCGCCCGTTATAATGCGAACACAAATATACACAATTTTTAATAACACCCAAAACGTGTTCATTTTTAAACCTAAAACCATGACCGGTGCTCATTGACCACTCCCGACTTTAGGTCTCACCATAAGAATCACCATCTTTCCTGTGGAAATTTTCTAATAAGTCTTGAAATGATATACAAATATTTTAACAAAATAAGGGTAACCTTTTCTACATTTTGAGAATTGAAAATTATATTTTGAAAGGAGAGGACTCACAAACAATCCCTTCGGCTTCGCCTTTCGCGAATTATGCAATCACATATATTATTTCTCAAGGCCATTTTTTTGTCGGTACGCCATAACTTCCTTAATACATCATCAAACTACATGAATGAGGCATCATTTTAAAGCTTTCCTTAACCGCTACACCGGAAAAATATACAAAATACAATTATACGGAAAAAAAATAATAAAGAAAAAGAAATAAAAAATACGAAAGTAACAGTGATGTAAGATTAAGTAAGTTGTAGGGATATTTTCCTGGCGTTGGCAACACTGATGATAACAATACCCAGCTGGAGAGCTGCCGTTACGCCACTACATTGCTATTTTTAATTAATTGTAAGCGTGGTTATAAACAGCATTGTGGATACACCTATTTGTTGTTGTTTACCTTCTGCAAGTTGGTAAGTTGTTCAAAAATATATAATAACAATAACAAACTTATTTCTCTTTAACATGGATTTAAATTAATAAAACACTGTTAGTAAGTTAGAATGCGAATGCTTCGCACGGGTCAACTAGTGAACATATATTATTTATTACAAGTAACAACAACATTTAAAGGAAGAAAGGCTTGTAAAACGTCAACATTTAAATCCGTTTATAGAAAGTCAAATTGAAAAATAAACTGTTTCAGCAGAAAGTAGACTAAGCCTTAGGGAGAGGTTTTCATTTCCGGGAAAAGGAAAAGGTTTCAGGAAATTGAATGGCTTTAGTCATGGTTTGATGGGAAAGAAAATGAACTGGTCAGTTCGAGTCTGTGTTTTTAGTCGGTGTTTCACGTATTTGAAAAGGGCAAAACGAACGCTATTATTCCTAAAAATATATTTACTGAAGTCAGTGCAACTAAAGCTGTATTGGTGGCTGATAAAAGTAGCCTATGCAATAACTATAATAAACAATAACAATTCGATCACGCAGCTGAATCTCTGACGTCAGTTGACCGATTTTCCAAAATTAAGTTTATATGTTTTAGGGTTTCAACCACCTGTTTAGGAAATTGTACTTCTCATGAAGGCGCTGAATAGCCACCTGCGTGTACGAAATATATTAGTAGAATTTATTTGTAACCCATCCTCCAGCCCCGGCTCACTTGCTGCTTCGTTCCGCTCGCAGAGCAACAACTCGCTTCGGCTTGACGGCATCGTATCAGAATCTGCCTCCACGATAAAATCCTCCACGTTGATTTAAACCGAGTACTTTTTTGTTATTTAAAAAACAAATGCTGAATAATGTCTTAAATTTAGACTATGTTTTTAGATAATTATCCAAAAATTTCATTCTTGCACGAAAAATCTAAAATTCTAGCTTGCGTTTTGTTTGTTAACGAACTCCGAGCGACTTTTAGAATAAACTTGTGTACCAAGTCAATAGTTAGAGTGCGAACACATAAATACATAATATATTGTATATATATTGTTTAATGACACCTCAAAACGTGTCCTGGGGCCATCATTGACGACTCCTGACATTAGAACTCACCATAAGAGTCACTGAGAACAGCCCATCTCTTCTATGGAAATTCGCTAATTACATCGGATTTTTATTGTGAACCTGTACATACTTCTGAAGTAGTTTAAAAACAAGTGATTTTGATTGCTATCACATGCAGCTCTACTAGAGTTATGATTGATCAGTGATCACGTGACGCACAGCCCTGATTCCGTACCAAGTGAATAGCACCTACAGTTGGGAGCACGAAATAAGGCGGGTGAGAATTTTTGCTGTGTTGTCAGATCGTGCAAGCTAAGAAAAGTAGTCTCTTACCAGACCAAATAGTTTTGTCGTAAACCTGCTTTGCTCTCCTTAGCCATAGGCGACTTGTGAGTTGAGTTATGATAAATTTTAAAAAAAACAGGTTTTTAGAGGAAAGATGTAGGATTCTACCCGTCTCATTTTCTACCTGAAATATATTTTTACGTAATTGTACACGTTAAAAAAAAAACTTAAGTTCAGGAATCATCTGACATAAAATTTTCAGTAAGCGAGGATTGTAAAAAAATTTTAAGTAGCGATGTTTCGTCAGCGGGAAAGTTGTAGGAAATCACACGTAATAAAACTGTTGTTTAAACATTTTTTGTCTCCAAAACACCGTTGATTAAAGTGGTCGATTAAAGACAATAAAATTGCGCGCGAAAGTAAAACGTCCTGCCACAAACGCTCCGTTGGTAAGATCACGCTGTTTATTTATTCTGGATTCACATTTTTATTAATTAGTTTTCATAATCAAGTATATTTTTGTATTTGTATTGCGTTTGTAAATATTTTCGTTAATTTATAAAAGTTGTGTAAATCCAATTTTAAAGTGAAAGAAAACGATAAATGAAAAAGAGAGTATCTCGTAGTATTTTGTTATAATTGTATATTTTCAAATATTAATAAACTACAATAATAATCTATTGAATAGATACATAAATCTAAAATTATTAGATTTTTTTAATAAACGGGTTGAAAATATTGAAGAATTTGACTTGGTTAGTTATTTGTTTAACTGTTGTCCATTTACAAATATTTAACCGCTATACTCAAAACGTGAACAGTTTTATTTACAAGTTTTATTAACAGTCGGGGTGGGTAATGGTGCTCGAACTAGGCAACACTGGATGCTCAGTGTTGCCAGATCGTGCCGCAGAGCAAGCGATTCTCGACCGTTCCTCGACTGGCTCTCCTAATATAAAGAACATAAACAATTTTATAATCAAAATTTCAGCTTTTTGTTAATTATATCCAACAAAGGCCTTTGTTTTCCCTTTATTGGCTTGGCTAAAAGAAATCATATTGTGTGTTTATCACTGCAATAATAAATACTACAAAATAAATAAATAATAAAAAATAAAATAAATGTTTACGTCTATTTTACCATTTTAATACCCATAATTAGACCAGCTATACAAATAAAAGTCCAAACAATAGGCTGTTGTTGCAGATTATCCGCTGATATGCCAACGGGCTGATCCGGCCCGCGAGGACTCGTACGCCCCGCGCCACGCCATCTCCCTTTGCCAGGTGTCTACACTTAACATTTATAAAACTTATATCAATATAAAGATTGCAAAATACCCTAAAAGTTTTATTTGTGCAATTTTTTCATAACTAGTCTCATATTAATACAAAATTGCTAAACATGAAATTATTGTAATAGAAAAGTTAAAATTTTAACATTAAATTTAAAAATACACGGTAAATAATTGTTTTATTTTATAGCTTAAACGAAATGAACATTTTTGGTAGAGAATATTATACGGATTACAATGACGAAATAAAAATGACTCTATATCGCATTTTTATCTCTTAGATATTGACAAAATAAAAAAGTCTTTCAAAAGTGAACTTTAAGGGGGGGTAGGGGTAGAGAGGGAAGCAAGAGGGGGAGGGGCGGGGACTTTGGTGTAAATACTCCTCTTATATTATTGTAACATCTGACAAAATTTCAGCTTTTCACTAATTACTTCCAACAAAGGCTTATTTTTTCCCTTTATTGACTGGGCCACATATCTGGCAACATCGCAAACATTCTCACCCGCCTTATTCCGTGCTCCCGACTGTACTTAAAACTATTGGATAGGCTCAGTTCTGTGGGAGCACATGATATAACAAAATATTCCGATATATTTTGGAGTATATTTAGCTGCAAAAGTTATATTATGGCACCGACGACACACTATCATGTCGTAGTCAAACTGAGCTCCTCGTCATGAAAGAATAAATTAATGGGAACGGGGTAGCGTATAAACCAGCATGGAATGGAGCTGGAGTTAACAGTAGGCCTTAAACTGATTATCTCTTATATAAAAAAAGATTCATGTCATTCGTGCAAAACTCTGGTCCTACTGCGCATGCAAGCCAATAAACGGAAGCACGTTTTGGAAGTAACAATGTTTTGAGATTTTTCTCCCGAGAATGAAACTTTTTTGAGGATTTATAAAAAGAAATAAATACCATAAAATATTCGTCTAATTTCCCCAAAATCAATCAAAACGTAAAACACTATAAAAGTACTTACTTGAACGTATCTTCTGATCCTAGGCCGAGGTGCAAACTGGCAAATCGCAGTACATTATCCGAGGCCGAAAGGTCAAGGTGCAAACTGGCAAATCGCAGTCCATAATCCGAGGCCGAAAGGTCAAGGTGCAAACTCGCAAATC
>JAGFPH010000438.1:20212-31273 GCA_018207615.1 Philaenus spumarius | reverse complement strand
GGATTATGGACTGCGCTTTGCGAGTTTGCACATCTATCTTGCGTACAGGGATTACGGACTGCGCTTTGCGAGTTTTCACCTATATCTTGCGTACACGGATTATGGACTGCGTTTTGCATGTTTGCACCTATATCTTACGTACACGGATTATGAACTGAGCTTTGCGATTTTACACCTCTATCTTGCGTACACGGATCATTGACTACGCTTTGCGATTTTGCACCTCTATATTGCATACCCGGATTATTTACTGCGCTTTGCGAGTTTGCACCTCTATCTTGCGTACAGAGATTATGAACTGCGCTTTGCGAGTTTGCACCTCTATCTTGCGTACAGGGATTATGGACTGCGCTTTGCGAGTTTGCACCTCTATCTTGCGTACACGGATTATGGACTGCGTTTTGCGAGTTTGCACCTCTATCTTGCGTACACGGATTTTGGACTGCGATTTGCTAGTTTGCACCTCTATTTTGCGTACACGGATTTTGGACTGCGCTTTGCGAGTTGGCACCTCGACCTTACGGGCTCGGATCAGACGATGCCCCGACAGAAATATCCTCCACGTTGATTGTTTATTGTACTTTAAGTTTTGATAGATTTTGAGGGAACCGGGCGGGCTAAAAGGTGTCGTGTAAAATAAATTAATGTGCGTATTGGAAAATGAAGGCCATTTACAAAAGTATTAGCTAAATATTTTTAAATTTCTCAAAAACCAAGGGAAGGTTTAACATTTAAAGTTTGCTCTCAGATTTATAGTTTACTAGAGGAAATCCCTCCGTGCTCCGCACGCCAATCCCGTTGTAACCTTCAATACTCATAATCACGTTCTGTTTTATTTATAATAAAGGTGTAGGATTAATAATAACCCCAAAACTAAGATGGTAAATAATGTTAAATGTTCAAATCAAATTATTTTGACACTTTGTAACCGCAGTTGTAGTAAATGTTAAAAGAACCAGCAAGGCTCAGGTCTACACTTTAATAAAAATCTAACCTAAAAGTTAGAAATTAAAATAAATGCTTCAAAGTTTGAAATCAACTGTCAATGGAAATATTGGACCAAACAGCTGTTTTATCTGTTATTTTATTCAATTGCTATGGTAATAAATGTAAATACATGTGTTGGCCTATCAGTCTCGGCCTAAACTAAGATTTTTTCCGACTAAATTTACAAATATTGAAATAAAAAATGTTTTTATCAAAATGGAATATAACCTATGTTGCTCAGGGATAGTGTAGCATTTTATTAGTAAAACTATTTTTTCAATCGGTTCAGTAGTTCCAGACATTACTCCCTACATACATACAAACAAATTTTACCTCTTTATAACATTAGTATAGAAAAGATACTAATGGTGGCCCATTTAAAAGGCAATCTGTATTTTGACCCATTTAACCACCTTTAACTTTACACGTTCGAGAAACACGCTTTTTACAAAAACTGTACAAAATTTTATTATATTTACTACTATGTTATGTAGTAGAAAATATGTTCAACGAATTTCTAAAGAAGCTACCGATAGACTATGTTCTTGCTATTGTTTAATGGCCAGGCGTTGTAGCAGTCAGTTTTAGACTCATCATTGCAGGCAGACATGAAGACAGTCGAACAAGAGGCTCGAGAGACCATGAGTTAATACAATGTGCGCTAAAGCAGAAACACTATAAAACCATTGAAAACCTCTCAAGCGTGGAATATACAATAGGGATAACATGTTGATCAAATACTGTAGAGGGAGAATTTGACGCGTCGGTAAGCATAGAGTCCATAAATAATATAACAACTTCCCCGGTCTTTGTGTTTATTAGTAATTTATCTTTGATTGTTTGCCAAGGAAAATTTCACTAGTTAAATTAATACTACGAGGGATGTTTCCAAAATTCTGGGAATTGTGCTATAAATAAATTACGCAGAACTTATAGGCAATGTTATTGGTGCCAGACAAGTCTTGACATGTTTATGCAACTATCTAGTGCAATATTGTTCAGTCTGATTTAGGTTTTCGACCGATTTAGGCGCGTTTTCATAGCACTGTTTTTGTAACCATGAAAGACGCAACAAAATCTCAAAGAGCAATAATTTTCTTTTTGTGGAAAGAAGGTGTGAAAACATCAGAAATTATTCAGCGTCTGCAAGGAGTATTTGGTGAGTCTGCAGAATTCCAAAGTACTGTTTATCGGTAGATCGATCGTTTTAAAACCGGTATAACATCACTAGAAGACGATCCACGCAGTGGGCGCCCAAGCACGTCGGTAAATGAAAGAAACATTACTGCCGTCGAATACTTACTGAAAGAGGACAGACGAATGACAATTCGTCAAATTAGTGTAGGCCTAGGTACATGACAAGTTCATGACATCTTGCATGATTGTTTGGGCATTAGCAAGGTTTCGGCGCGTTGGGTGCCAAGGCTGTTGGGACCAGAACAGAAACTCAATAGGTCTGATACTTGTCGTCAACTTCAAGAGCTGTTAGCCCGTTACGGTGATGAATTTTGGCAACGAATAATAACCACTGACGAAACGTGGATTCCTTATTTCAATCCTGAGACCAAAAGTCAATCCAAAGAATGGCGCAAAACTAAAGAAGGCCCTCCAGTTAAGGCGTGTGCATTTCCTTCTGTGGGAAAGGTAATGCTTACTGTATTCTGGGATTGCGAAAGGATTATTTTTATGGATTATCTGGTGAAAGGTACTACAATTAACGCAGGATACGAATTTATTATCTGGACCACTGCGACAGATACTTGTCAAAAAAGGGCCTGGGAAGTTGCAGAAGCGTCCGTTATTGCAACAGGATAATGCAAGACCACACACCTCAAGAAAAAAAAAAAAGGATGTTTTGAACGATTTACGATGGGAATTGCTTCCGCACCCACCTTATTCCCCGGATCTTGCACCCAGTGATTATCATCTGTTCCCAGATTTGAAAAAACCCTTACGCGGTGTTCGATTTGAAAGTTTAATTTACGTAAAACGTGACATAAACAGGTGGATTGAGGAGACACCAAAAAAGTTCTTTGAGGATGGCTTAAAAAGATTAGTTTATCGTTGGGATAAATGTATTCAGTTAAATGGAGATTATGTTGAAAACTACATTGTAATATTCACGAAAATTAACAAAATAATAAAAGTTATAGCTAAATTCCTAAAACTTTGGGAACATCTTATGTACATTCTACGTTGTTTATGTTGTAAAAACATCAGCCTACGAGATTGGAAATGCACCCGATGAGATCTTACAATCAGTTCGAAAGTTTTACTAAAGTGGAATTAAATATAGAATGTGTCTACACTGGATTCCACGTTCACCGTGCAGTACAGAGCGCCCATAAGCCATACGACAGTCTCAGCTACAATAGCCAACTAAAAAATAAAAAACATCAACTCCCGTGCAACGCTCGGTCAGTTGACGCAACCCACATGACAATAAACGACATGTTCCTTGTAATGGTAGTAGCATATATATTCTCCCGTAAGACCTGTACTGCACGGTGAACGTGGAATCGAGTGTGGACTCTAACCTACAAATCTATTTTACGATTCATATTTCTTTTTCCAAGTCCAACGTAGTACAATAAAGGTGTACTTATTATCTTATAGATGTCCGTCGCGCGACTTCCTTTTTCCCTTTTTAATAAGTTGTCCTTGGACCACCGTACTTAAATTCCACGCTTAAAATAAGTACTTATGTTCTCAGTATTTGTGTGTTTCATTAAATATTTGACGAGGTTAAAAGAGCGATAACATTTCTGATGATGGAGTAAATCTCCGAAACGCGTCATTAAAACGGAAAAGGTAGTCACGTGACAGACACATAAGACAGTAAGTAAACCGTTTTGGAACGAAGTTCCTTAACGCGGGTTGCGGTAAGAGTTAACAAATAGAAAATGTAATAACGAGAAAAGAATTATTAATTGGTCGCTATGGCAATGACAAATATAAATTACTAGTAACGAAAAAAGCGTTACCAAATTGGTTGCTACGGCAATGAATGTAAATACATTCAAGAAACATGGGTTTTGGTTCATCAATATTAAGAGACAATCGGTTCCGTCCAGCGTAATTCAGATATTATTGTCAAGCGCTGAAATTTTAGGTTAGGCCTAGAAAGTAATTTTAAGTCTAGGCCTAAAACAAAATTATTGTATGCGTGTTGCCGTTAAGACAGGTAAAATAAATTAAACATACACACAATAATTTTAGGTTAGGCTTAGACGGATGAACCAACATTTTATGTTTATTGAATGTATTTACAATGAGTGGATATTTAACTGTGTTTACCGTCTTAGCTTTGATGTTATAATTAATTCTACACCTTTATTGTAACAACATTAAACGTATGGAAACGGTAAATATTTGTATAAAAAACAAACTAATAATAAACAGCAATTGAAAGATTAAAATTATGTGTGTATGTGGCCGTTAAGGCTGGCAAAAGAATTGAAGGAAAGGCGGATGGACTTCGTTCCTGACGGGAGTCCCACGACTGCACAAATTTACTTAGTTTTACTACAACTCTATGATTAAACAAATAAAAGAGCACTGTGGCGACAAAATCACACTGATTTAAATAAAAACCCAAACCACAAAACAAGGAGCAAAAACTATAACTAAACAACTAAATTGTAAGTTAAGTTTAAAACCTTACCCTTATGTACATTTCGATGACATGGTCATTATCCTCAGAGGGTTTTAACACTACTAAAGTATACATAAAATATAATATATAAGTATTTCAGTTATTTGTATATTTTTTAAAAGACCTATATTATTTATTTTTGTCGATCTGTATTTGTTAACATTGGGTTTTAAGTTAATGTTATTTTATTTTATTAAGTATTTAATTTCTTTTGTCTTTTATTTATTTCATTAGGCCTATTAGTTTTTTATTTTATTTTATTATTATTATTTTAATTTCTGTTTGACTGTTTTTAGTTTTAGTAGACCATTTTGTTATTTTTTGTATTTAATAGTTTTATAATTTATTGTTAAATTGGTTTTTATTGTTAATAATAGATACATATAGTAGATTTAATGTGGCTCCTCCCATTCCCCCACCCCCACCAGGTCGGTCTTGATTAACCGGTATGGGGAGGAGTGGGGGGAGGTCGTGTACAGTAATATAGGTTGTAATATTTTATGTATACTTTAGTAGTGTTAAAACCCTCTGAGGATGATGACCATGTCATCGAAATGTACATAAAGGTAAGGTTTTAAACTTAACTTACAATTTAGTTGTTTAGTTATAGTTTTTGCTCCTTGTTTTGTGGTTTGGGTTTTTATTTAAATCAGTAGAACTCTATGTTTGACATTTAAACTGTAATAAACTGGGCGAACGCTTTTAATAATGATACCACTCTACTCCCCATAGTCAAGTCGGCACGACGCAAAATACAGGTAGAAAATTGCAACGAATCCTACAGTGAATGTTTTATTGGAAGTGGTCCAAGAGAAATAATTGAGTTTAACCATCAATGTGACGTTGCCAAAGGTCTTGTTCTTTAACCGTTATATTTACAAAAAAAATAGCATTTTCCAACACCTACCACTTAAAATACATTTTCTATTCTCTAAAAGGAAATATCATTTGAGTTAATAACTACTAGCATTGTATTTGGATAACCTTATAGAACTCCGATCCAATGCAATATTCCGTTCCACTGGAAATTCGACGATAGTGGCGCTATCTATTGGGGAAACGACGGAAGCTGTGTGAAACACCAATGTTACCAATGATTTCTCCCTAGCGCTACCTCGCAGCGCGATCATGCACTATTTTCCCGACAACCTAATTTTCGCCACACTGCTGCCGTATGGATGCAAGATCTATTTATTATTCATGATCTATGCTACTAGTTATTAGATTGTCAGTTACTTAATTATACTGCAGTTACAAAGAAATATTGGTTTCAAGTAACCGCTGTTACTTTTGAAGAGAATAAACAATAGGTCAGCTGATCCGCTGACCTGAGTTTAGCGAATTCCCAAAATTAAGTTTATATGTTTTAGGGTTTCAACCAATTACTTGGCAACTAGGTCTACTCGCGAAGGCAGTAAATAGCTGCCTGCGTGTACGAAGTATGTTAGTACAACTATTTGCATCTCAGCCTTCGTCCAAGGCTCACTCGCTGCTTCGTTCTGCTCGACTTTGCGGGCTCGGATTAAGGACAGCTTCGCTTCGCTCGCACCGGACAAAGCTGGTCAAAGCGGAAAATAGACAACATCGCATTGAAGTTGTACAGATACCGCCGCGAATGCTGGCACTTGAGCAAACCGCTACTAACCTGACTAAAAACATCAGTACCCGGTACTTCTCTAACACGTTCACTGCTAAGGACGCACATGTGAGTTTGGCACTGAACACTATGAGAAGCGGCCGACGCACAGTGCATTGCGTGCTTCGCACGCCAACCCCCGTGATAGGGGTATTTTCAGTACACAGTGCATTGCGTGCTTCGCACGCCAACCCCCGTGATGGGGGTATTTTCAGTACACAGTGCATTGCGTGCTTCGCACGCCAATTTTAAGCCTATGTGCACATGTTCGTCCGCTTTAAAATATTAGTGATTATTACGTAATTTCGTAATTTAGTAATTTCTATTCATTTAGGCTATAAATAACAATAAACGGTACCAGATAGCTGCCACATACTTTCTCCCAGTTGAACCTTTATTCGTTCCCAAGAGTAGCATAGGAAGTGGTTATTTAGAATTGCAAAAGTAGGACATACCATGGAAAATATTAGATGTATGTAACACACATCCATATTAAGTTTCATATTAATTTAATTCAAAATATTAACTAATAAATATTATTATTATTATTGTTAAAACTATTCTAACGATTTCGAACAAATTTACACCAAACACGTCAATTAGGCCTGCATAGATGCACGAAAAACGGTTTTAAAATTTTTTTAAAACAACCCCTTTTTTGGCCAAAACCCCCCAAAAATCAGTTATTATTATTATTACCTAAACGAGAATGTTTAGAACGGTGCGGTTTTTTGCATATGGTAGGATACATTAAATAAGCGAAATTTGATCAAAATCGTTAGACCCGTTTTTGAGAAATTTGGATTTTTCTCGTTTTTTGGCCATTTTTGGGGGGGGGTAAAACCCCTTAAAAATCAAAAATTGGGGAAAATGAAAAAACTCCAGGCGATATTCCAGTACTACACATACATACCAAATTTCATCAAAATCGGACCGTTGTTATGGTCTCCAGCTCTGTACACATCCTAAGAGACACACAGATACTCGGACACACGGACAGACACCACCAAAAAACACTTTTTTGGGTTCAGGGAGCACCAAAACAAATAATTCCACAAAAATATTTTTGGGTTCCGGGAACACCAACACAGATAATTCCGCTAAACGATTTTTTGGGGTTCAAGGAGCACCAAAACAGATAATTCCACTAAAAATTCAATTTCGAGAATTTGGACGAAAACAATACTTTCTCCATATACTACGTATATGGGGGGAGAGAGTAAAAATAAAAGGTCAGCTCTTAGCATACGAAATTGGCGTAGCAGTGAACGTGTTAAGGGTGAGGTAAACATTCACTAGTTCGTTTGAAGTATGAGTCACATTAGAAAGCGGTGTGGGCGCCCAATGTGACAGGGCGAGGCCAAGTGCCAGGATTCACGCCGATATCTGTATGCAGCAGTCCCAGTGCGACGAAGCGTAGGTGGTACAGTGGTTAAACTACCGGTGATGCCGACTCCTAGTGTTGGCCGTAGACTGTAGAGCGGAATAAAGATTGGGTTAGGTTAGGTCAGATTAAACTGGACGAACTTGATTTTGCATTCAACTGTGGCATATTGAATTCTGCCCATTTACACAGACATCATTAGCCCTTGGCTTTAATTAATTAACGATTCCAACTAGATTTCGTAGAATTGTCGAACAATAACATAATTAGCATCTGTGTTTCAATTTTGCGAATACCAAATGATCAAATTAACATTGACATTGTACGCTTTACGATGACAATTAATTGAGTACACTTACTTAAGCGCAATTACGTAAACAAAAAACAAGCTGATCGTATCAGTGTACAATGATACGTACAGGGTGTTTTAAAAGTCTGGAAACAACTTAATATCTCAAAAAGTACCAGTCTTAAGAGGTAGAAATAAAAGCAGTTATTCGCAACCATAAAAGAACCACTTTTTGGTGAGTTTGAAATTTTTGTCCGTCATCTTGAAATTAACTTCATTTTTTTAATGGGAAGGTCGTCTGGACACGACGCTCTGGAGAAAGATTCAGCTACCCTCCCGATAATTGAATAGAAGGTGTTCCACAAACTGCCAATAGCTCTTAGATATCCTAAACTTAGCCATCCGGTCGATTGAGTTATCGGCTAGTTGAAGCACACGATAACTCCGCAAGTTAAAAGTATAGAACAGTTTCGAACTGTACACAATGATAGTAAACTAAGCTTGTTTTTTCCCCTGTAATATGCTTCGGTTTATTATTTATATTGACTATGGCAGCGATTTTAAATTCGGCTGTGAGTAACGTTTTTATTTTGGCTTCCGCGTTGATTATGTGTGTTTTAGATTTTGCCGGCCATGACGTGGAAAATTAAACGACAATCCCCATCCAACAATTGTGGAATATCCTCTTTGACCTCATAGTTGAGATCGAGGCTCCGGAGGAGACATGCATCGTGGCATACGCAGACGACATTTGGGTCCTGATAGGCTCCAACAACAGAGCCGAGTTGGAGAGGACTGCGGAACTGATGCGTGGCAAGATCAAAGAGGAGTGCAATAACATAAAGTTGGATGTAGCCCCAGGAAAAATACAATTAATCTTGCTCCATGAGATATTGAGGAGGCAACCTATTATTAGGTGTACAGGAGAGCGAGTTAGAGTGGTAGAGGAATTGAGACATTTGGGATTGATATTGGAAAGAGGACTCACGTTTGGGAAACACTCTAAGCAGGTGGTAGATAGAGCAAAGCGTATGTTTTTAAAGATCCGGAGATTGGTGGTTGAGGAGTGGGGTATACCTCAAAGGAACGCGAGGGTGATCTATGCGGGAGTTTTTGAGAATATGGTCAACTTCGCCGCGGGCGCCTGGCATAAGAAATCTAGAAGTACTATCGTAAATAGGAACCCTACAAATTGCCAGAGACAGGCGCTTATATGCATCAGGAGGGCATATAAGACTGTGTCAGTGGATGCTCTACCGGTGTTGGTGGGCGTTCTGCCTGTAGATATTCTTTTGGAGCAACGAGGAAGATTTTATGAGGCGCGGAAGAACATAGCGCGTTAGGAAGATATTAAGGTTTACACACGAGCTAGAAAGGAGATCAGGCAAGAATCAGTCAGGGAGTGGCAGCGTAGATGGGAGTCGTCGGGCAAGAGAAGAAGCACCTTCGGTGGCGAGGAGGCTCTCGTACTCGTGGATCAGCCCGGGACCAATAACTTCGCCGTTTTTCACGGGTCACGGGTTCTTCAAGAGAAAATTGTTTGGATTTAGTTTGGTGGACGACCCTTTCTGTGATTGCGGAGAATCACAGATCTGTGAACATCTGGTACTGCAGTGTCTCGGGAACGCCCACCTGAGGGAGAGTCTCCGTCCACCAGGAATTGGAGGTAGTGGAGAGGAGCTACTAACCACCAGGGAGAGGTACGGGGTGCTGACGAACTTTTTTGCGGCGACCCACTCGTTGTACCGGGAATTGGACCAGGAGGATGATTGATCGAGTCCTCTTGGAGTGGGGGGGGCTGCCTGAACTGAGTAGGGTAGTTTTTCTCTGCTCCGGAAGGGGAAACAGGGATAGCAAATGCATTCTGGGAATTAACAAGAGGGAGAAGACCCTCTGATGGACCTCCTGGTCTCGGTGGAGGGTGATAGATATATGGAGCATATCAATGAAAAGAAATCCCCATCCAAAAAGTTAGTTTCATTGGTTGAAAATGTGATGTTGATGTAATTTATTGATGGCACGTGAGTAAAACTTATGATCCGTGTATGTTGTGCTTGTGCGATGACTGACCAAGCTTTTACATAGGCCAAACGGGAAGCCTTTTCAAAAAACGATTCAAGAAGCATTTACCAACAAGCAAAGGAAACCATAAGAAATCAAGATACGCTGAACACCTAGTCGATCACCGGCATGCTTACTCCAATTATTAACACTAATATGGACATCTTGCACACACGCAGTAAGGGACGTTGCATGAGCGCCTTGGATGAGTTCGAGTTTACAAAGCGTTCAAACAAGAACCTTACTGATATTGGTAGTTCTCCTCCACTACCCTATATGACAGCGTTATCAAAATGCAAAGACAGGAACCGGCGACTCAAAGTTAGATAACGATTTAACAAACTAGCCAGTCGCCAACCGTTCGTTGAAGAGTGCACACCGACCGACATGTAACCGATATCGTATTTTTTATAATCTTTATTAAAAGTGTTTAGTTGTGTATTTGCACATGTGAACTGTATTTCCCATTGTTAACGAGTTCCGTATAGAACGATTTCAACACATAAAAAAAATTATCTGATGATGGACTCTCGCAGCCCGAAACTGCAGTAATCGTATAAAATCAACAGTAGATTATTGTAATGTATCAAAAAAAAGGTGATACAAATTTATGCTCATCCAATGTTAACAAATTCATCTTAATTAGCCTAACTGGCAAAAAGGAAAAACGTTGAGAAAACAATCTAATTTTAAAATAGTTTATCAAATTGTTGTGGATCGTACTCTAAAATGATTACTGCTGCGGAATTATTACAAAGATTTACTTAATTCAAGAAAGACGACATTCGATTGTAAGCAAATTTCAGCTTTCCTAAGTTGTTTTTACCCCTAATCGTAATAGATTATATCATACGTTCTCGCCGAGTTTTTATAACCATAATTATAATCCTAATATAGCCCCTCTCAAACCTAAAAAAAAAACTGTAATAATAAAATCTTACATCTATTATTAGTAGTGTAACATGTCTGGCTAGATAAAAACCGTAACAAAAATGGACGTATAAAATGTACATAGTTTAAAGGAATGGAATAAAACTACAAGGGTATAA
>JAGFPH010000438.1:365-11659 GCA_018207615.1 Philaenus spumarius | reverse complement strand
CTCCCATAGTGGGAGTATTTTCAATACAAAATGCATTGCGTGCTTCGCACGCCAATACCCGTACTGGAAGTATTTTCAATACACAATGCATTGCGTGCTTCGCACGCCAACTCCCGAATGTAACCCCAAGTGTGACTTCATAATTGTATTAAAGTAGGAGATGGGATGGTACATTAAAGTAGGATAGTAAGTAATAAAAATTATTATAATTAGCTAAAGAGGAAACTATTCAATGGATTTCGACCAAATGTGTACCAAACATGTCAATTAGGCTATATAGACGCACGAAAAAAGATTTTGACAAAGTTAAAAAAACAACCCCCTTTCGGTCAAAAAACTCATTACCAGAATGAGCTTAACATAATTAAACATATTGCCACAAGAAATGGATACAAGGTCTCTATTATTGATAAGCTGCTCGCAAAACACATAAATAAATCGAAAAAACCACTGAAATAGAAAGCTAAGTCTATCTTTGTTTCAACTGAATATGGCAGCATCCTTCCCAACATAATTACCTCCACCTTCAAAAAAATCAATAGAACCATCGCCTTCAGCACCAATAACAACATAAAAAATACTCCAACCACATAAACATAAACAATTGGAAACCCAAACAGGTGTCTATAAATTAACGCGTGGTAGCTGTGACAAGTTTCATATAGGTCAAACGCGAAGACCTTTCACTTTCAAGGTTCGGTTTAAAGAATACCTGCCAAAGAGGACTATTTCGGGGAATAAATCCAACTATGCGCGACATTTAATCGACGAAGACCATAGTTACTCGGACTTTGGCAGCAACTTCAAACCAATTAAGATTTGTAGTAAAGGCAAATTTATGAACGCCGTAGAAGAATTTGAAATCTACAAGGCTTTTAAAATATTAAACTCAAATAATGAACACCGATTATTAAACGACCAACTGAACTTAGATTCGAACAGCCTGTATGACGCAGCGTTAACAATTCAGAATGCCCGCGGCGTATTGCAGTTTTATTTCGTGTTCGGTTTGATAACGCACAACCAGTCGATATCCGGCAGTCGTAAGATGCGCATCTACTTACTGTGTTTTTTAAATGTGTTGTGTGTTATGTGTTTGTGTATGTGTATTTAACGTTTTGACGACCTCCATGTATAGAGGGACTTTCTGATGATGAGATACATTCTCGAAACGCGTCAAAAACTTTAAACAAGTTTTAAACTAAGAGGTTCACTGACGGAAAATAAAAGGTATTGTACTTTATTATATATATTAGTGACATGGATACTGGAAAAATGAATTCACAATATTAATGAAATAATATGGTTCAGACAACTTGGTGCTAAAGCGTATTATTTATTTATTGAAATATTACCAATAAGTAAGCTTTTAAGTTAATATCATACTGTAGTGAGTTTTTTTAAATATTCAAATTATTTGTGTCAGTTTGAAAGCATTAAGATTAGATTAGATGTCTTTCTACAATCCTTTTAATTACATCACTCTTGGCAGCCTAAAAAATTAGGCCTACAAACACAAAACTATATTTTAAACTATCACTACCTTGAGCTATTGGTCTGAATTACTGGTACCTTAATACAACCATAAAAACTTGAACTTCTGGTAATTGACAAACACATGCCTACTTACTGACTATGAAAACTTAAGTGAATTTTAAATGCACAACAATACAGTTTTGCTTAAATGACTGTATTTGGGGTTCAAACCCTTTAATTTAATCAGGACTACGATTAAAAATGCGTGATCTACAGTATTGTTTCTAAAATGTATTGCAGGTATGTAAAATGTTCAATGCGACACTTTTTCAGTCATGTCTGCTTTCTGAATCGAAGCTGTTATTACACCTTAAGTAGGGACGCCGCTACGGGGAGGGGGGCAAGAGGCATCGGCCCCCCCCTCCCCAATAATCTTAAAATCCACAAAGTTGGGAAATTTGAGATTTTGAAAAAGTTATAATTTATACTTTTTAGATTAAATTGCACCCAAAAACTACAACTTTGGGTTTGAGTTTCGAAAATTGTTGTTGTTAATTACCAACAATCACAAATAACAAGCAAGTTATAATTTCAAATCCAAATATGTTGGGCAAATCCAAGATTTCTGTACAAATACATTGTTTTCTTTTAAATGATGATCTGGGAAATTTATTTCGTCTTGGGGGAGGTGGACGAGTTGAAAGGAAAGGGGCGCAGAGGGTTTGAGGGGTATGGAATTTGGAAATGTGTAGAAAAATCGGTGCAAATTCGTGAGTTTTGAGGCTTTTTTAAACCTAAAAAATATAGGAAATAAAAAACGTTACGACAAACAGGAAATTAATGTACGAATAAAATACGAACTAACGCTCACTAGTGAGACAAACCATGGCGACTGGCAATTAAAAACAGACGACAAAACGAAACGTAATGTCAACGCCAGGTCATCACTCATTGATCGGTCATAATCGGTTACGCCCGCCCATCTTCGTCTAGTCTAGAGCTCCCGTCGGTCGCATGCGGGCGGTACAAATTTCCCGCTAACTGAGATTTGCTAAATGGTTTATTCACTGCATCACCATCCGTAAATGAGCTCAGCTGGCAGATGCGTTTGCTGTACCACGTTGGCATGCAGAACAATATTTTCCTGTAACCAAGGCGAGGAAGGGTTTTGATAGTCGCAATAATCAAATTAGAGTAAAATATAAAATACGATCCTTCGAGTTTATTTTTTCAAAATTATTCCAGCCAGTAGGGCCGGTTCCAATTCTTGTTGTTGTGGCAACACTGACCATGCACTGCTCCAGGCTGCCAGATTGGGTTTTTTCCCAAAATGGGGAAATTTTTAAGTTTGCAGCAAATATTGGGGAAAAGAAATTGGTGGGGGATTTTTTTCAATAATTTGAGGAACATGTTGAAATTCTTGTAAAAAATTAAATACTTTTAAAGTACTCAATATAGTACGTGCACGTGTTAAAACCCCTACTTAGAGAAGTCCATTTAAAAAAATCCGAGGGTGAACCTTCAGTGCCCCATCTCTACTGGGATTTATTGCATGCATCATAACCAAGAGCCATATCTGCGCGTTGGAACACCCACCACAGAAGTTAGAAAAAATGGTCAAAATTGTTGGGAAATTTTAGATCCCCCCCTCCCGGCAATAATTTGTTGTAGCAACGTCCCCGACTTTAGGACGAATCAAAATTATTGGTTTTCTGGTGTCTATCAAATTAATCTGCCATTGATATTTTATTCCCACGAGGGGTCACTAGTTTTAACTGTAAAACGAAATCTACACTCAAAGTAAGCCATTTTTAGCGTACACATTGATCGCTCTATCTCGAGAATTTAACACAGTTTTAAACCGAGTTATACGAATTGTATTTTATATGAAATACTTTGAGCAACACAAACACTTGAGAATAAAACACGGGATTTGCACAAAGAACAGCTGCAGACCCACATTCCCTGATAAAAGGGTTAGGACTAGACTTAGAAGCCAAGGGGGGATTTGCGGTGTTATCCTCACTACATAAGTATTTACTCTGTTAAAAGAAAAGGGGAATTGAAATAGTGTTTCGCGCGGGTTCAAGACACAAGAGTGAAAGGAAGAGTTTACGTCTTATTTAGAGAATTACTAAGGATATTTCTCTTCAATAAAATCAAATGAAATTCGGGTCGACTATTGACCCACAGTAGAAAAATGTTTTGATACCATTGACGATTATTAAAAAATAATTACTGTTGAAGTTAATTAACAATTAATAACAATATTGTTTTGCAAAAAATCAAGTCTTTAATAGTTTGAAAAATGTAGACAAAACAAAATAATAGTTTTTTTTTACTATGCAAGAGGTCTAACTATAATAACAGCATACAGTACAATTAATTGTTTTAATATTGCACTCGGCCACGATGTACTAACCTGAAGGACAACGTAAGAAATCGCGGCGACAAAGCTATGCCAATGGCGCGCAAGGCTGACCTTGAGTCTAGGTTTGTGGAACTGTCTTTACAATCCCTCCCCGCTCTAATAGAAGGCCCAAGCTAGCTGCGCGCGCGGCAACCAGTGTAGTCCTGCTGACATTCTACCAGTGTACCGCGTCCAACTATACTGTACACGATTTTATTTACACCACGATTACACTGACTTAATGTTGATAAAAAAATTTGAATTTTTGTACTTCGTTCAAGAAGGCCCGAACAGTGCATAAGGTATAAACACATTTAATGTATAGCAAGTATTTAATTTGTAATACAAAAATAATGTCAAAGTAAATTTAAATCTTCTGAATTTGACATGAAAAATATGACCTGCGGGAAGTTTTTTGTTTCTTGGCACAGAGAAGGAATATACAGAGGAAACATCTAAGCGTACGCGAATTGGGTGTCTAGCACTCGACACTGGTATCTACATTAGTAGTTCCCAGAGTCGCCATGAGAGGGCAGCATCGTCGCTGGCCCCTCCCCTGCCCCCCCTCGCCTCCTGCTGCTAGCCCCTCGTCCCCTCCAGCACCGCGCGACACTCGCCTGACTCAAGGTTGTTAATGTACTCTAACAACCTTGCGCCCGACTCCCTGGCTGTCCTCGCTGCTACAATAAGTAATTGTAAAGGAAACTTGTCACAAACATGTTCTGTATTTTTTGATTGTCATGTAGCAATAAATGTAAAACACTTGAACAATAGTACAAAATAAGTTAAATGGATGATCAAAGTAAATCAATAAATGTTTTAATTATACTTTAATTAAAACTCTTAAATCCTTATAATAGTTGCGGGAAATGATATTAATTTTAGTACACAGGATTATAAAAGAAAATATGATGCAGTTGAACGTGTTTAATCTCTTGGTAGGAATGATAAAATGGTTTACAATTACTGTAATTCATAGACTATAAAAAATACTGTAGCCTACTCTACTTAAACATAATAATTTGGTCATTTCATAATATAAAGACGATAACAAATTACCACATTATACAATCCTAATTATCCTACATTTACTAAGTACATTAATGCAAAAAACTAACCCTTCTTTAAAATTTTTATAAAAGGTTTTCTACTTTGAACAATAGGCTAGAATATTATAAATACACAGATAAACTTGGTAAAACTAATAAAATCTTGTAAAACAATGAGTGAATATGTGCTCTTACAATAAATCCAATGTTAATGCTATATAAAAAATATATTAAATATAAGTTTTCCATATATATACGTAACTTAAATATTAACTATTTAGAAAACTAACATAGGCTAGCATTAAAGAACAACAAATGATTTGTTAGATGATTATTATGTGTTATAAAAAAAAACATGACATCGTAAAGCTGACACTTTCCTCTTGAAAACGCCCTATTACAACTATTTATTTAATACATTATAACTGTGCAATAGTTTATAATGTACTGGGCCGCGCTTAAAGAAATAGGTCTTCAGCCGTGCGGCCGAGTAGTGCTGCTGCGAAATAATACTTGCTTAATCGATTTTTTCCAGACAAACCATTTCTCGGACGAAAAAATACAAAAGATCTTTTTATTTAAAAAATACTTCCGCTACACGGTGGTATTTTTATTTTTATTTATTTTCATCCTAGCTCGAAATATTAAGGAATTTCGAGAAAAAAATGTTTTTCGATTTTTTTTTGACTTTGGGAAATCGAAAGACTAGTAAACTTTTTTTTATATTAATCTACATACTTTAAGGTACTTATAAAAAAAATCTGCCGTATTGCAAATTACTGGTAGTTGTGACCTACACCGACTGGGCTATGTAGGCTACATTTGATTTTTAAGCCGTCTTAAATATAAATAGTAAATTACGATTAAATTTGAGATTTATTTGAATTACTTTTGATAAACAAAACAACTTTAATCTACAATTTTATTGATATTTTACTTTGCGATTTATATGAAGTGAAGATTAAATTTGAACATGATATGTATTTACTGACTTTGTCTACAGTTTGTAAGTTATATATTTATTTTGTAGTTGTCTTCCATATAAATTGTCAACTAGGTTAAATTTGATATGTAATTACAGTACTGCGTTTAATATAGACTATACTTTTATTACTTTATTATTGACACTTTACTTTGAGATTATTTTATCATGGAGTGTCCTATAATATGAACTTTTTTTTAAATATATGTAACTATAGGTTACTGACTTTATAATCGTGATTATTTTGTGATGGAGTGTCATATAATATGAAGGCCTACTTTTTTTTAAGCACAGAGAATAATGGATCCATTTACCATTAATCTCTGTGCTTTGGCAATATTATTATGTTTCTTCTTTTGTATTATCATTTAAACATTTCATCACTTTCAATTGTAAAAGTTTTATTTTATACATAATCTTTATTAATGGGTTATCTAACCATGTTGGTTAAAGGGTTTTTCAGAATTACAACATAACATTATTTACCTACTTAATTGTTATTAGACATTTTTTTACAAACTAGATTTTGTTTGTATTGCCTAAACCTAGGGTTATACATGACATTTTAATCAGCAGTTCAATAATCTTATATATTAAAAAAATTCTGTTTTTCTTTTCCGAGTCCGTTCGGCTCTTCTACCCGACCGATTTTCATAATTGAGGTCTTAAATTAAAGGTATGCACGCCCAGATTTGCCATCAAGCATTACAAATCATGTATCTTTCGCCTTACAAACGTTATAATCAAATGCAAATTTCTGCTATGTATTCCTTATGGGGTTTTTTTTTTTTGGTTCTTTGTCCACTTTGCGTTCGTATACCGTCCATCCGATTGCTTTGAAATTTTGCATAGTAACACAGGTTAACCCTGGGAAGGTTTTAGGCCATTTACCAAAGTCCTAGGACATTAGGGCTACGCCCTAGTGGCCCTCAAAGTTTCAATGTTAATCTTATGGAAGAAAGATTTCTATTGATTTTATCAGGGACACAAAAACAGCTGTTCGTATGAAAAGCTTAAAACAGCTGATTTTGATCAACAACTGATTTGGATCAAATCAGTATCAAATGTAGTATTACCTTTTTGAGGTTACATTGACAAACTAAAAACAAACACAAACAAAAATGAACGAAAAATGCTAACTATATTTTAATTCAATTCAAACATTGGTTGTTACAAACCTATTATATATAAAACAGCTAATTTGGATCAAAAACTGAACATAATCATTCACAGATATGTCAAGTCTTATATATTATCATCCGTTCAGCCGCTATTCACCCGAGAAGGAGCTCCGGTATACAATCCTTCAAATTTCCCATGTTAATCTTATGGAGATAATGTTTAATGAGTTTGAGTCAGCTGCCAAATAAAACAGCTAATTTATGCTCGGTCACCTTTGTACAAACGAGCAAAAGATTAACGAGATTCTTTATCGAATTTTCCACCTGCGAGCGAAGCGAAGCAGCCATCTGAGGCCGAAGGCCGAGCCGGGGTTGGGACGCGGAGCGTCCAGGGGCAGAGTCCCTAGTTTATATTATTATCTAACCCATTTGTATAACCCATTTCATAAGATTTTAATAATATTCAAAAATTTCTAAGCTACCTTAGAACACAAAATGTTTGTAATAAAAAAACTGTCAAGTATTTAGTTCAGTAAGTCAGTGAATAAAAATCAGGAATTAAATTATTCGATAAACATTTGTACAAAACATACTCTAATAAGTTTAAAATGTTTAAAACTTGTATCGGTTCAGTTAAAGTTGGTTCAAGAATCTTTTATTAGCTTATAACTTATTCAAAAAGTATGTCTCATTTAAAAACATAAGTTTGAATTAAATTATAATACAAATAAAACAATTTATCTTAGTAAATAGACTATTCTGTACTTAATTTCTACGGAAATTATTTCCCGTAATGAAAATAGGCTTTTTTGTTACATTTACACTTATAACAGAAGAGTAAACGTTGAATTCCAACTTGTAGTCTAAACGAGGCGGGGAAGTGGGACATTTCCCCCGCTACCATCACATCCTTCCCCGCTCGTCCCTCTCTCTCTTGTAACGTGCATTAGGACATCCTAGCGCGGCCACCGGACTAGAGCGGAACTACAACTAGAGCGTACGATCAAGCCGTTTAAATGTTTCCTCTGTATATTCCTTCTCTGTGTTCTTGGTCAGGAAAATTTCACCACGGACAAAGTTTTAGATTATGCAATGAACTAAAATTTTATTTAAAAAACATTTTTGTAGGAGCACTGTGTCGGTCACAATCGTGGTTTCCAATACAAGTCAAAAAATATTGCGTGAAACTGCCAAGCTGCATTTGTTGGTCTGCCTGGTCACGGACATTTTCAATTTGTATTTTTTCACATGTATTCAGCAAAAATATCATACTTAGCTTGTAATAATAGTGTTTACTAAATATTACACTAATATCTTGATTTTTTATGCCTGACTTGTAATAAAACTGCGATGTAAGTTAAAATAAGTGAATTGCACTGGCATTAAGGCTGTTTGATGGTTTTCTGGCTGCTTGTTTAGTTTACAGCCAAATAATAAATATTTTAAAAACGTATTTTACGTTATATACTCCCATTTTACAATTTTGTTTACGAAAACCCTATAACAATAAAAACATTAAAAAATTCCGTCGCATTCCGGCGCGGCTGATATTTTTAGAAATGTACCCCCGCCTCGTCCCCAGCGCGCTCTGTACAGCGCGCAGCTGGCTTGGACCGACTGTATAAGTGGAAAGGTTTCATGTTAGCTGTGGAGTTTGGATGCGCAGTGGGACTAGGCGTCAATAAGGTGGTGGGGGAAGTGGCCGTCTCGATCTGTTTCGTGTGTTGTTAGACTCCTGTTTCCCCTACAATGTCTCTGTCAGTCCCCACGTGGCCTCAAACTACATACAACCTTGTACCTCCCCTCACGCGCTGGTGACAGCTCACATGAAACCTGACGAGTTACACTTGTGGTTAAAATAACATTCTTATGATCAGAGCAGGTGGTCGCGCGTGTATTAAACACATGGGTATTTAATGTTAATGCAATTTATTTTATATGTGTAGCTATTTCATTTTAATTATTATTAAATTTTAAAGGTAGTTATCCCATTTCATTACGTTGACTTAAGTAATCGAATTCCAAATGGTTTTTTATAACACTTAAGAATTATATTATACAAATTTAACTTTATAGCTTGTAGGAAGTTATTGCAATGTATTGTAATTGAATAATGATAGTTACCCCCATTTTTATCTCTTTAATTGTACTGACCATATTCTATAAACAATTCTGGCAATATTTTGTAAACTGCGTATATGTTTAGATAAATTATTTGAGTAGTTTTTGAGCGTATAAAAAAGTAGTGTGTGAATTAATAATTAACTTTAGGGGAGTTATTCAATTTCATCCCTTTGAATTAAGTAATCGAATTTCAAACGCTTTTTATATTACTTAAAAATAATATTACATAATGTTAGTTTCAAATATTGTGGGTGGTTAGTTAAATTTATATTTACTGTATTAGAATGCAGTAACTGTACGGCAACACTCCTGGCAACAACATGGAAAACCCGTGAGTTTTTTACTGAAATCGGTCGAATAGTTTTCGAGTTTTATTTCGATAAATTTATATTTTGTGCTCGTCGTTTTTTTATCTTTTTGTGCGAGTGATGAGTTTAGATTCTTTCGTCTAGTGCAAACATAACCAAAGTTGATAAACTTTAAACACTATTTTTTTGTTTTATTTCTCTCAATATTTCCATGATTTTGGTTCTGCTCGTATTTTACGTATTTACACTCAGTGAAGTGTCTATTTTCAGAATATGAAAAGTTTTTCCTTTATTTATTCACGCTATTTATTATTTATTTATTTTTGAATCTTGCAAGCATGTTTTCTAAGGAGGTCAATTCATGACAGTTTTGTATCCATGTTCCTTCTCATGGCGGTTTAACAGTAAATAAAGAAACATTTACTATAATAAAATGGTATTTCCAACAAACCAGTTCAACGTATGACTATCTTGCTTCGGACGTTCTGATCACGTTCACAGTCAAGCTTCGGATCACGTATCTCACTGGAACTCACTTTATTGCAATTCAACCGTGAAATATTTCATTCCTTTATATATATGAAATCTAAAACAGTGACAAATGTGTGGACAAGGCAGTGGCGAGGATGGGGGGGGGGGAATGTGTTCGGTCGTGGGATCCCCAGGAACGAAGTTCATCACGAGTTTCCTTCAAATCTTAATGTAATTTAAATTTAGGTTAGGCTTAAACTAATGAACCAACATTTTATTTTCATTGAATGTATTTACAATCAACGGACGTTTAACTGTGTTTACCATCTTAGCTTTGAGGTTATAATTAATTCTACATCTTTATTATAACAACATTAAACGTATAGAAACAGTAATACTTGTATCAAAATATAAAATTAAATTAACTTACTTTTCTAAGCTTGTATTACACATACTTTCCATTTCTTGACCTACATTACAGAATTGCAATAGTCAGATAATAATTTAACTTACTTTTAATTGTTAATAGCAGCGCTTGATGATAATATACGAACTACGCCGGACGGAACCGAACGTCCCCTAACTTAAACTGATGAACCAAAACACATGTTTCTTGAATGTAGGTATTTACATTCATAACCATAGCAACTAATTCGATAACGGTTTTCCGTTACGCGTTACATTTTCTATTACCCAACTCCTACAGCAAGCCGCATTAAGGAACTTCGTACCCCCGAAGAAATGCTGCGCTAATGGCTCCAACCCCAGCTTTATTCGTTCAGCCGTTCTCAGTTGACTATATCTCTTATCAAAAATGCAATGTTCTGACTGATGATCAACGCAGAGCCGATTCTATTAAAGCTAGAGACTTAAAATTTGGAAGGTACATCCGTCCAATAATGTAGAGGCGTACTAAGAAAGGATTTTGCAAAATTTTGAATTTAAAGGGTAGAAAATGCGAAAATTCATCCCTCCCATAAGCAGCCATATAAAAGATGAAACAGCTGATTCGTATTTATTAATGTGTTATTCTGGTTACTATGGTGATAATTCCAAACTCTTTCAAAAAAGTGTGTTGATTTTATAATAATAGGCCTAACCTAAAATTGTGTTAAACCTTTGTTCCAAATAAGCTGTTTTATTTATAATGTGTAACAATAATATAATGTTAAATTGTAATATTAGATGTTTGAATTATTATATTTCATAGGTTTTAAAGGCCTAACCTAAAATTGTATTAAACTTTTGATTCAAATCAGTTGTTTTATTAATTATGTGTAACAATCATTAGGCCTATGTTGAATTACACGGGATACGAATTACAGGATGTTGAATTACACGGGATACGAATTA
>JAGFPH010000437.1:552346-575471 GCA_018207615.1 Philaenus spumarius | reverse complement strand
CCCCCCCCCCCCCCCCAACAAAGGTAAAGAACTTAAATCTGCAATTTAATAATTAAATTCACTAATCCAATTCCACCTGTACTGCCATGCCTGCCTCAGAAATCCTGCAAGCCGCACCCAATCCTCACCATTTAAATAACTTAAAAACTTCTCTCTAGATAATTCCGGCAAATTAAGCCATGCTATTCTTATCGACCTCAAGATTGGACACCTAGCCACAAAGTGAAAAACATCCTCAATTTCACCCAGATTGCACAGTGAGCAATTATAATTAATATTTTTTAACCATGGCTTATAATTTAGGTGAAGCAATTCCCCTCGGCATTTAAAAACCCATCTAATTACATTTATGTTAATATCGTTATTAAAATAAGCCCTGTCTTTCAACTGCAAACAAACATTTCTGTAGGTCGAGTGATAAATGGAAGCCTCAGCTGATCGAACGCACCTTTGCCCCATATTAATTCGTATCGCATTTAGTAATCGAAAAAGCTGATCCCCCCACCCTCCCTGTAACCCTGGCTCGACAGACAATGCAACAGAATGCCTCTCTGCCAACAATTGCCATTCCCTAAACCAACACAAGTTTTTACTTATAATTTGCTTAGCTAATATGTTAGGAAGCCTGTTTGGAGACATTTTAAAAACCCTTAACATGTACTTTATGTTCAACTTCAACGTAAACAAATAAATCTGTTCCTGATTTGTTTCTATATATAACATATAGCTAGGGGTATTTGGCGGTAAACCTAGAATTCGTTTGATAAAAAAACGCAGCAACTGTTCGACTGTGTCGTATTGGCGGTATCCCCACACCTCCGCCCCATAACACAAAATAGACCGAGAAACCGCTTTATAACATTGAAATTTTGAATTTAACGCCACGTATTTATTCCCCATTAAATTTGCCCAAACATAATTTATAGCCGTTTTAGAAGCAGAAAGCTTTTGACTCAGATGCGTTTGGAACGACAATGAAGGTGTAAGAACCAATCCCAAATATTTATAATTATTAACACACTCTATTTCCTCCCCCTTATAACGCCATTTTTTTCTTCCCAAACTACCCCCATTCCTAAAAACCATTATTTTTGATTTTTCTAAATTAATCTTTAACTTCCAGGTGTCACAATAGTTTTCCAAGTTATTAATCATATACTGTAATGTTACCGCTGTGGGCGCTATCAAGACAATGTCATCAGCGTAGAGTAACACTCTCACTTTAGTATCTCCAAACAAACATCCCCCACCAAGGCACTCATCAAGATCATTCATAAACAATGAAAATAACAACGGGCTCAATAGACATCCCTGTCTTAAACCTTTACTTGTATCAAAACATTCGGAAACCCTATCCCCGCACCAAACCCCTGCTCCCGTACCGTTATATAAATTTTTTAAAACGTTTAGCATTTTTGTTGAAATACCCAAAGAATACAATTTATAGAATAAGGCTCTCCTGTCAATCCGGTCAAAAGCCGCCGAAAAGTCAACAAAAAAACAATATAGCTTACCCTTGCTTAACGAAAGTCGTAATTGTATCATGGACGTGAGGTTAAAGATATTGTCAACAGTAGAGTACCCTTTACGGAACCCTGCTTGAAACTCATTAAGTATGTTTTTTCTGGTCACCCACTTATCTAATCTGCTTAAAATTACCCCTGTAAATATTTTGGCAATGGCATCCATAAAGCATATTCCCCGATAATTAGTTACATCATTAATATCACCCTTCTTATGTAATGGATATACAATTGATTTTTTAAAACAATGCGGAACCTCACTCTTATGCAAAATTAAATTAAAGAGTTTTTCCATTTCTATTAATAATGAATCCGGGCTCTGTTTGTAGAATTCATAGGGTATTCTGTCAAACCCTGGTGCTTTGTTATTTTTTGCAGTTTTTAATACGGACTTTATTTCGAACAGTTGTATACGTTTATCGAGAAAAACATCTTCATAAAAAGGTTCAGCATAAAATATAGGATGATCAGCAATCGGTGGATCGAGCAGCATTTTAAAATGGCTAATCCAGTCTTCAGTACGAATTTTGTTCCCCACATTATGAAATTGCCTCTTAAATCTTTTTACCGCCTCCCAAAATTGTTTTGAATTTTTCACATCTTTAACCTTTTGCACTAAATCCGCATTGTATTGCTTCCGCTTTCTTGACCGTATAATAAAGTATTCCCTATTAGCTTCTAAATACAAATTTCTAGTATAAATATTATTATTATTTCTATACAGATTCAATAACTTAAAACCTCTTCGCCTAGCCAAATCACACTCTCTATCATACCAAGGTTTTTTGGGCACAAACTTCCCCCTTCCCCTTTTATTGTTATTATTTTGATGCGCTGCACTCCTCACACACCCTGTAATATTATTTAATAATGTGTTTATATCAGCCCCCTCTTCAGGAATAAGATTTGAATTAATTCTTCCCTTATATTTCATATCATCCGTTGCGGTCCACATTAATTTTGGCAACAATGGAAAACTTACATCACTACTACTGAAACCTAATTTCGTAACAATTTCTAACTCTATTGGCATATGGTCTGAACCAATATATTTGTTTACTGCGAAATCCTTAACAAACTTCAGACAATCTAATGACACAGCAGCTAAATCAATAACTGAAGAGCCTATTGCACTAATCAAGGTATATTCTCCCCTTTTATCAGATAATGTTCGGCCATTTAAAATTACAAAACCATTATTTTCACAGAATTCCAAATATTTCTTCCCTCTCAAATTTAAAACATTATCTTTGGAATTTCGGTTCTCTTCAATGTTAAACAACCCACCAATAATATTAACGTCAACAACTTGTCTATCGGCTATCCTTGCATTACAGTCTCCCATAATAATAATTGTTTTGTCTTGCTGTGAAAGAACAAAGTTTGATAAAGCTACAAAGTCTCTATCCCAAAAATTACAATTTAAATATACTGGCACAATATGAACAAAAAAATTATTTTCTATCCTAAGCCTAATACTAGTTAAAGAATCACATTGCGTAAAATTAATGTTACTTATGAATTTTGATTCTAAATTTATTCCATATAAACAGCCTCCTATAGGCCTTCCTGCTCCACTGCCTTTAATTGCTGGAGCAAAACTAATTTTAAACTTACTAAAATATTTTTTTGCTAAATCAATATCTTTTTCCATTAAAAATGTTTCTAATAAAATGAAAATGTCATACCTTGACAAATAATTAACCAACTTGTAATCAGTCACTTTATCTCTCAAACCTCTAACATTATAACATACAATTTTTGCGCTCTCAACACTTTCCTTGCATACTTCAGGAGATGTCTGCCGATTGGTGCGGTTGCTGCCTCCTCACTTGTTTGCCACGTCCTCCTTTTCTCCAGGCGACGGCGGTGGACTCCCGCTGTTCTCCAGTCCTTCAACGAAATTGGTGATGTCGACCTTCAACAATTCTTTCAGCTTGCTGCATCCATCCTCTGTCCCAGCCATCAGTCTACCTCCTGTCCAAGTGAAACTGCATCCTTCGACAGTCAGTCTATCGAGTATCAGCGGCATCCGACGCCTACCCGCTAATCTCTCCAATTCCTTTCTCACAGCCATGAGGCGATTTCGTCTCTTTCTAACTTCTTTCGTGTAATCTCTATATACAAAATAACCTGTTCCTTTTAGGAGTCTCGCGTTACTCATTATCCAGTTTAAATCCCTGTCATCCGGAAAATGCGCTATTAATAAACCATAACTACCTATTGGATGTGCACGGTTTACCCATACATTTTCATGACACTGCAATACATTAACACAAAAAGTTTTTATAATTTTTCTACAGTCATCACCTCGGTTGTGCTTAATGCCTTTGAACACGAGATTATTTCTACGGGACCTACCTTCTAGATCATTTAATTTATCAATAATTTTGGATTCACGTTCTTTAATAACAGTAATTTCTTGTTTCAAAAATTCATTTTCTGATTTAAGAATGTTTATATCTTCTGCTAAACAATTAATATCGTCCTTCGTTGCAAGAGTTTTCAATTTATTATCCAGTAACGTACTCATGGCCGCCATTAGTTCGTCATGTGACATTTCCCCAACTTTATTATCGCCCATTTTTGAATCTGGTGACGTACTCAATTTCTGTCGTTTAACACTAGCACTTATTTTTGGTGAGAAGAAATATTCGATTTTCCTACTCTCCATAAAGTTCAAAATAGAAACGCAGTGTATGTGTGTTTTTAGTTATCCGGTTGGCAAGAGCCCGGCCACAGTCCAACTTGCCTATAACCCGTTTGATTACGTTTAGGTCTCTTCAAACTAAACCTGCACTTACGATGCGGCACGAACGCAACTACACTGTTTTGTACACAAACAATGATTAATCCTTCCGTAAAACTTCATCACACCTAACCACTGATATTAACGTTACTCTTTGCACTCAATTTCAACAACTTTCTTCAAAAATTATCACTGAAATTACATTAAATATATAGAGGACACAAAACCTGGTGTTCTCCATTTGCAATCAGTGTTGCCAACCTGTTTTCTGGACTGTACACTAATTCAAATTACAATGTCTAGAAGTGTTAAAATGTTTAAGGTGGATAGAGTAGAAATTTGGCAAGCGCCGGAAATTTAAAGACAGGTACCTGTTTACCTTTTTATTTCAAAGACAAAGTTTAAATCAGTGTATATTCTTTCTAACAAATCTAAATAAAAGTCATACTCTTAAACTACTAAGTTTATAAACTTCTACAATTAATTGTTTTTATTTTATATTACTTTAACATTTTTCATCCCATAAAGAAAAACAACATTATTTGTAGTTCTACAAATTGTCTTAACGTATCAATATTGAAATCTCTCTTTTTTTCACTTAATAAATCATAAGTCCACTTAACTTTTTCAATTATAGTTTATTTTACAAAACTTCTTAAACTACTTATTTATTATAACTCTTAACTTTTCAGTTTTACTCGTAAACCATTTTTCTATACTCGTTGAATAAAAACGTAACATTTTATTATCATTTCACTTAACTGACATTTTTTTCATTTTCAAAATTTTCCTCTAAGTGTATAAACAAATTATACTTTTTTCAATATTTTTATTGACTCCATTTTATTATTATCCTTCATTACTATGTTATTCCGTATTTAATTTACAAAACATCTCAACACTAAACAAAACTTATCATTGTATGATTACATAATATATAATTTCCTTCAATTTAAATTCAACTTTTCTCAACTAATCATTATTTTTATTTTAATACAATGCTAACCTTCATAAATCACATTTGCAAATTAACCTCAATTACCAAAACATCAAAAGCCACCATTTATCCTAAATGAAAACTCAACAATTTATTTGAATCAAAACATTCTACTTTAATAAAATCCTTTTATTTTTTCTTTATTTTCAATTATTTACTACCCATACTATTTCAAAATGAAATATACGTTTAAACTTATTCTTAACTGAATTTTTTCTATTTAATTGTATACATTTTTCTTCTGATGACTTTTATTAAATATCTTTCTGTTACTATCCTATTTTATTCAAACAATGAAAACCCAAAATTTAGTTATTATATTTAATATTAAATCCTCAGCCTTTAAAACAGACTTTTCTAGTCTTTTATCTCAATGTGTCCGTCTGATCACCTTTTTGAGACACTTATACCGTCAGGAGAAGTTACACCTTTACTTTGCCATATAAGCATGTGTTCAAAACCTACTCAATTCAATTTTGAACCCTACATGACAATTCAAGCTATGCAAAGTCCCAGCAGCACTGCTCATCGTTGATTTTTCAAGGCTAGTAATATTTTATATCCCCAAAAACGTTATTTATTTTTAATTATTTAAAAAAAAAAGAATATTTTTTACACGATACCTAATAATATTCAATAACATTATCTAAATGTATTTTACATTTATTTAATCTACGAAGTCATTTAAAAACAATTCATTCCAAAGTTTTTGTTCCTATCCCATGTTAATTAAAACTGTATCTTAGAAGTGTACATCAGGCTTTCAGCTGACATCTCAACAACCTGTGTCAGCGTTTCATACAGAGCTAGTATTACATCACCATGCTCCAACCTTCATGCTACAGTCATAGCAGTTTAAATATCTCACTACAATTTTAAAACTTTTAATTATTATATTTTCATTTGACGCACTACTTAGTTATTAATTTATTATTATACGAATATTATTAACGTTGGTTTACCTAGTTCCATTTGCTATTATTAATTCTGATTAGATCAAATCCTCACTCAACTTAGTTCCTATACAGAGTGTCCTATTATACAAAATTCAAGTCCCATGTAAAATCTATGTGGTTTTGTTAGTTTATGATTCTAAAAGCTTTAATCTATTATTTTTCTCTTTTTTTTAACAATTTATTTACGTATTTATCCTCTATTACTGTTTTTTCTTTATTAGTTATTTAGTAAAATTATTCATATCTATTTAAGTTAAAGTATAGTCCTGCAATCTTGAAGGCTTTTTTCGAATTCTAATTGGTCTACCATTTGTTGATGTGACCCCTGCACTTGTACTCGGAATATTAATAATTGGTATAACTGCATTTGTGTCATTATCCATATTTGTAGCTGTCGTATCCGTCTTTGCATTAGTTATCTGTACTCTGTCGTCCAAAATATCACTTGTTATATCCTTAGACCATTTATTTTTCTTTGATTTCTTACTTTTTGGTTGCAATTTGCCATTAATTATTTCCAAACACGGTTTAACTTTGTTTACATGAACCATTACTTCACGATTTCTGACTTTTAACATTATATTAAATTTTGACATGATTTTTAAAATGATATAAGGTCTATTATAATTTATAATTATGGCGAGGACCAATATAATTTAGTATAATATCAATGGATCTAATAATTTCCACCAGCTATTGGTATTTGTTCTGACATTTTTTAAATTTATTTAATTAAATCACCTATTTTCCTGATAATCTTATGTACTGACGTAATAATTTGACCTATTTCAAATTTATCTTCTTAACTAATTTAACCTTAAATTCGTTTAAACCATTTCTCCTTAATTAAATTTTATTTACAATACAATATAAATTATGGCTGCCAGTGACACATCACTAATAACCAACATCATTCAATTTATTTTATTTTATTTTTAAAAATTTTCTCTTGCAAACTTTAGGATTTGTCCTGATGTCACCTGTACTCATAATACATGTATTATCCCGATAAAATGTTTTTGGGATTGGTCAAAATAAATGTATCAGAATACAGGAACTCTGCCTGTCTTTTTATGCGTATCGCATATCATTTGCATCAGAAAATATTTCTATCTTAACATGCATTAAAATGTTCATTTAATTTATTTATTTAATTTCATTTATTAACATTAATTCAATCTTTAATTTTAACAAAAATTACTTACATTTACTTTCAAAAACTTTAAAAGTTCCAAAATTATTTAAAAAAATTCAATACCTTAAAAAAATTCTTAAACAAAAATATGTTTGACCATAGAGAAAATAAATTCTTCTACCTTTTTATGAAGTTGAAGAACCATTTCTTGACACCAGATGTGGCGCGACCCCCGTCTAGTTCACCCCTGCGGTTCCCTGACGATGGTGCGACTCCCTTTTTGGGCTGTGCCTTCTGTCCTCTTGCGGACGTACGTGCGTTGTCAAGATGGGTCGTGGGTAAGAAGGTTCTTCAATAAGGTGACGAAAGACTGTTTCACTTCAAAGCCTTTATTCAAAGTAAAACAACCTATTCCTCTGCTGGTCCGGACTTACAACTAAACTAAGCTAAGGTAAAGGCAAGCGAGTCTACATGATGTGATCTGGAGTCTTCTCCAGACCATGGTTACTGACAGACTACTTTAGGCTTGAACATTTAGCTTCAAGCTGGCTCCCCCCTCCTTTAACTATAAACTGTGATGTCAACTATTGTAAGAATGCAAGTTATTATTTAGCACAACCACTATCAACATAGATCCAGTGGTCATTGTCATATAAGTTGGTGGGTACCCGTCACAGTTGTTTATTTCTTCTAAGTGATTTGTTTAATGGGCATAACTTATTTGCTTGTTTATTGTAAATAGAAAGTATTGTATTCTGTGTATTTTAACTAATTGTGTTTTGTTTGTTTTTTTATTTTTTTTATTATGAATATGATTAGTAGGCCCTACCATGTAAAAAAATATTTTTCGTATAACCTATAGGCCTTTATAAAAGATGGACCAAACAAGATTTCCACTGATAGTGAAATAATTGTTGACTTTGAAAGTGATAATAGTTTATATTCATCTGATAGTGAATTTTACGAGGATAATGATTATGCCCATTATGAATAAATAATTATTTCAAAATTGTTGCTCCATTAGCAGTGAAAAATCAACAAATGAAGGGTGTGTTAAGCATAGCACAGTTAACTCGTTTAATGGTTAACATTTGTTTTAATATATGAAAAATATTTGTTTTACAGAAGTATATGTCGAGAATTTGGTATCAATGTGGCACGACTGATGTTGCTCATTATGCTTTTCAGTACAGGCATGTTTATTTCAAGTACAGCTTACCTGCCTTCAAGCTTTTCTATGTAAGTCTTTAGTTTTCAATGCAATCCAATTTTAATTCTAGTTATATATGCTATAGTGTCTTTTCTTTTTCTTATGTAATTTTGTTTGAGGTCTAAAGCCTAGTACGCGACTCTTTGTCGCGGAGCTGCTTCTCGGATTCATTTTTCTGAATCCGGGACGCTCGCGACAAATCTTGCATCTTGTGTGTTGCGTTTTAGTATTTTTTTAATCCTATCCGAAATAGGATTCTTTACACAATGTTGCTCAACAATGAGTCAGTGTGGATGTGAATCACAAACAGAGCGGACTTCTCTCGCGTGTTTTAATCTTTTTTCTCAGGTTTTGTTCCATAAAATTAGGACAACTGATTCTATGATACAATTAATCGAGATTTAAAAATGCGGACGTTTTTTCGGATAAATACAAAGATAGGGGGAAAAAAGCAGAAACTGTGGCTGAGTTAGCCTAAAAATATAAAGTTAGAACAACGAGTGATGGCACCCTTAATTTCCTCTCCTTTTTCAAAATGTGTGGTCCAACCATTTCCAGAAGATTTTCGAAGTCGACTGGACTCATCCGAACAAAATTTCGGAATACCGTTCTGTGCTCTAATCTCATGTGCAAGGAGATCGTACCCGTGCTTATTTCGATCCTTGAATAGTCCACGAATTCACCAGTGTGGTGGCTTTTTGCTAGCCCTTTTTTTTCCTCCGTAGAGCTAGATAAAGGGCTACTGGAATCCCTGAGAATTAAACCTTGTTCGACATGGCTCAGAATCAAACTAGATGCGTACACAATTTTCAGAGCGACAGGGCAAATAGTCTGCAACATGAATCCGAGCGTCTACGACAAAGAGTCCGAACAAAGAATCTCAGTGCTTTCTAAACTTTATATTTGTACTATTTTGTGATAGATTCAGTTTATGTGAGCATTTTTGTTAATTGGTAATCCTAAATCTAAAAAAATATGTTTAAAGCTTGAATATAATTAGATAGCTGATTTTTCAATTGGTGAAAAACTAAATCAATTATATTTATTTAGTAAGATATAAAACCTAAAATTATATATAAGCCTTGTATGTTTTCCTCAGTTTATTAAAAAAAAATATAACTCTGTAGGCCTACAAATGAATGATGTCTTTCCACATAAACGAGAGAGAGGGGACAACTGCTATTCTTTCTTGTATTAAATACATTTCTTCAATTTACCTGAGAAAATTTTCTAGGAAATTCATGAAAATGTTAAAGCATTTTTTAAACTTCCTGTACAATAATAATTGAAGAAAACAAATTTTATAATGTACCAGATATCAAAGTAAAAGCTTTTTTTAGAGATAGGTTAGTCATAGAAACTGGCTTAGTGCTGTTTATGCCAACCATTTTACTACATTGGTTTTTTAATTAGAATAAATTCTACTCATGATTTTTGTTTGATGCAATGTGTACATGTTAGTGGTGAAAATGTATTAAAATTATTTGTTAAGAATTAAACTTTATAATTCCTAAGATTTTCTGTGTTATCATAAATACATAAAATTATATACAAATAAAGTTTTATTGTAGTCTAGTAAAATCTGATCTGATGTAGGTATATGACATTACTATCCATGGGAGCCTGGTTTCAACGTAAATATGAACTGGCTGTGTTTACTACAGCACTATCAGCATTCCTGAGCTGGCCTTTTGCTGCTCTTATTGGGTAAGAACCTTTTTCTTAACCTTTCTCATTAGTTTTAAATGTTTTCTGAGAATTTCAGAAGTTTTATTATACTATAATGATATGTTACTGACATTATTTGAACATTTATTATGTTTTATAAATTAGAGTTTTTGTAGCTCAGAATAAAGAAACAGAACTCTTTCACTCAGGATCATTCAAATGTCTGTCACAGATTGTGTCTAGAACTTTTTTGGTGGAGTTAGGACTGCTGGCCTCAATTGCACTTAACCTTGAATAAAAAAGTTGATATGTTTTGTATTCGCTTAGGAAAAGAAGATTATAGTATTTCAACAATAGTAATACAATAAAAATAATACTACAATCAAACATTAACAATAAATATCTATAAAATAATAATCACTTGCCATAACATATTGTACAACGACAGTGAAAATTAAATATACCGGTATACACTTCTCATAACTAAAAGTAAATTATGCTTTTTAAAGTTTATACTAGAGTACTTATGGCAAGCAGTATTGTAGTTTACATTTATTGTTTCATTATAGCTGTTTCGGTATCACATAATATCATCATCAGATAACAAAACATTCACATACGTACATTATTACATAATGCAAAGAAATAAATGTACAAAATTGGTATTACAGCTGTTGTTGTTTACACACTACCCTTAAAAACCCACTGCAACAATCTTATTTGTCAAAACAACTATCAATACCTACCCAATAGAATTAAACTACCTATGTAAACACTTGCAAACAAAATCTGTGAAATAGTGATTGTTTCTATAGTTCGAAAATGTATTTAAATTTCAGACTTCCAATTGCTATTGACATGCTGTGGCTCCGATCTGACTGGGCTAAATTTATTCAGACTTGCCTAATCTCTTGCTTCGCCATCCTACTGCCAATGATACGCATAGATTCTTTATACTATGGAAAGCTTGTGGTAGCACCTCTAAATATTATTAAGTACAATGTGTTTTCATCGCATGGCCCCAATTTGTACGGAACCGAACCTTGGTATTTTTACATTATGAATGGCTTCCTAAACTTTAACATTATTTTCTTGGCTGCTTTGGTTACACCGATAGCGCTGGTGAGTCAATTTTTAATATTCTTAATCTTTTAAAATAACTAGAGCCAGGGTAGTCTGGTTTTGAAATTAGTTTCTAATTATGGATTAATCATATTTCTACAATTGTTTATCCGGATATTTGCCATTATTTGTGTGTAAAGAAATAATACCCAATATTTTGAGTGTAGAAATCATAAACGCAGAGGACTAGGCATCTAATTTAAAAATGGTACAGCCTAGATATATCGCCAGTCGATGGCTGGTGAAAAAATTATTTATACTTCGGTGGTTCTTTTTTAACTTGAAATATTTTCTATTTATTATCAGTATTATTAACTTAATTCGCAAGAATTTAACGATTACCATTGACACTAAAAATATGTTGCCACTGGTGTGATTCATGTTATCTTTAGTTAAATATATTCTTAACATAGGCAAGACCTATAGAAACCTTTTTAAAAGAATTGTTAACATTTGCATGATCATTAATTTTTTTAAATGGGTGAATTGAGATTGATTCATATGATTACTAGTTTTGAAAGTATCAGCAATACAATTCTTTTAAAGTATCGGCGACACAGATGGGATTTGTGAAATTGTTAATTTTAAAGTATTGGTGGTGCAGGTGCGATTTGTGAGATTGGTCATTTTAATAAAAGTACAGTAAACTCTCTGTAATCTTACGCCTAATTGGCCGAAATTCTTTAACTCTAGAACTGGCACGGTTAAAGCTAAAATTGGCCAGCTCGTTTTTAGCGTTTTGCAAGCATATTTTTAAAAATTCGCCAAAAATAGTAAATGAACCCCAATCCAAAAGTGTTCAATAGCTTTTTTGTAGAAGAAACTTCATAGAGTTCAAATATGCCACTAAAAATTTGTTTATTTTGAAATTGTAAAAGTTATTAGCTCAAGAAACAAAAAATGTTCAGTAACGAAAGGAAAAAGTTCAACTTTAGGCCTACATAACAAGTAGTAAACATTTTTTGTATTTTTTTCGTAAGCGTAAAAAGTTTTGTAATTTAGTTCTAAATAGAACTGTATAAAACATTTATCAATTTCAAATTTTTTATTTTGAAAAAAACAGTTTTTATGTTCCAAGTACACGACTGGTAACAAACCTAGGCCTAGATTGTAACGTCATTTACTAATATATGCTTTGCCCAAAAATTTAATATTATTATAACAAAGTGTAGAGGATAAATCAAAGAAAAGAACGGTATACTTGTCTTTCCTTAGTTCACAAAAGTGTTTGAGTTATATTTATTTGAATAACAAAATGACATCAATCTAATGAAAAGTCGCCAGTCTACAGCTGCGTAAGAGAACGGGACATTTGAATAGCGTGAGAACAAACGTGCTAGAGTTTCTCACCAGAACATACATTTCAACTGTCTAGATGACAGACAAAAAACCGGTTATTTCTCGATTACTTCCCACCGTTACAAACTTCAGACTTTACTCTACAAAATGTTGTAAAGAAATCTGTCAAAACATAAGGCAGTGCCTTCACAATATCGATTGACAAATGGGCTGTTTCATTGGTTGAGAAACGTCCAATCGCAAGGGTTTACAGTAATTCTTGAAAAAAATAGTAATTTTATAGTGACATCTGATTGGAAGACACCAACAGAAAGATAAAATGTTGACGAATCCAATGGTGTCGTTATAATTGTCAAAGAAATATTATTGTAGATGGTCTTAAACGTTGAAGAAGTGGGAAATAACAGTACAATTGTATGCACATTCGCGCACGGAAAGAGCTGTAGACCGATGTGCATATTTTAAAACGATGATTACGTATGTACATATACATTTTACGAAAAAGTTGTAAATACAAAAATTAAAGTTTAATTCATTTCCTTTCCAATGGTGCCAGTTTTATTGCGATTGGATGATTCTAAGTGGGTTAAATTATCGACTATGCAAATTTTCGCAAATGTTCAAAATTGTTGCGTTCTGCGCCTGAGAGAGGGTTATGCATGACCTTCTGCCACTTCCAGGGTTAATCTCCAAGTCTCGATCTCAGCGTTTACTTCAGCTTCCTTAACCCATCTTCATAAATAATTAACTGGTGTCTCATATTAATTAGGCAAGGTTCGATTGTAGAGAGAGCATCCTTCATCTTGGTTTTTGGTTGTTCCAGTCCATTTCACATTCGGTTTAACCTGAGGGTTATATTTAACTGCTCACATAAACTGTTTTTTTAAAAGAGAAAAAAACAACATTTAGACATTTTTATTTTTACAAGAAATGAAATAAAAATTTTTTTACCTCACGACTTAAAACTAAAAAATAGTTTCAAACAACAACAAAATTCAACGTTTAGACAGAAAGTTGTACAGTAAAACCTCTTATATCCGGATCAATGTGGCGCCGGCCGATCCGTATACAAAAAAATCCGGATTTCAGAGAGGCTTTTTTAATATGGGTAAATTAGTGGAAATGAACAACAAATTGTACAGTATACCTTTTTATGGTTAACATGCTAAAAAAGAGTACAAACATTTCCAAACAATGTACTGAAGTAAAACAAGTACAACTTAGGCCTACTAGTATTAGTATTCAAGTTAATACAATTACCGTAAATTAAAAATAGGGGACAATAATAAAAAGTTTTGACTTAAATACAGTAAAAACTTACTTTGTACAAGTTAAATTTGCACTCACATCATTTTTTTGTAAATAAACGGTGTAATTGTTGCTTGCTTGGCTCGCTGAACCCGCTTCTTTGACAAATTATCTCTCCGTCTGTGAAAAAGCAAGAGATCGAGCAGCTGCAGCTTTTTCTTGTTGTTCGACGTAGTCGATCTGCTGTTCAAACGTCTCGAAAGCTTCACAATGCGTCATGAATTGTTTTGTTCGACAGGTGCTGGATCTGTGTTCACTAAGTCGATAATATCTCTGTCATTTTAATTCATAACTTCATCTTCATTCATCCACTCAATTACTACATCATTGCTTATTTCGTCACAACCGGGAACGTTTCTGAGAAGTTGAACGATTTCATCGTTTGTTTCACTATCTTGTTTTTCCGTTTTTGGCTCTACATCATTCCACTGATTACTTGCTGGGACTTGCTTTGTGGTAATTCACTAGCTTTCTACTTATTCGTGGAAACAACACCCTACTGCCCAACTCAAAAACATATGCTATCCGGTCGAAAATATTCATTTTTGATAGATATATTTATTGGTTTTTACTAAACGGGATATGAGAGGTCCGGATTAGAGTGGTTTTACTGTATTTATATTTTTACAAGAAATATAATTAATTAATTTTTACATAACTTAGAGAGTTGATTCTTCAGTATATGGTAGCAGAATCAGACAAAGGCAGTAAATAAACAATGTCAAAAAAATACTGTAGGTCTACAATACCATTGAACAAGCCAGATGAAGAATTAGCGCCAGATTGGAATCTGTTCTTTAAAACCATAGAACGCATAGATCGAAGGAGAACAGAGAATACTACATGACAGTGTTAATGCCAAATTGATATAACTTGATATAGACTTGAGAAAAATAGGCAAATATTCTAGACCTGTTGTACTACCGCAATCGGGTTAAATTAAATATTTATAGTATGGCCCATAATATAGGATATACTAGTGTCAGTTTTTTTGCCCGATTACTGAATAGTTAAAAAACCGGTTATCAATTATAATCGATTTTTTCCCATCCTTAGTTTGACTAAACACTTGTTTAATTAAGTACCCTGTTTGCACAGAGAATTAGCTGTGATGAGTTAAAATTATTAAAAGTAAAGAAAAATACTAACTGGATTGTTATAAAAACATTTTTTGGCAACAAATATTCAAAGAAAAGATGCACAGTTTTCACGAAAAAATTAAGAACAGGCAAATTGGAATTATGTCAACTCTGATTGGATGATTACATCTCAATAATTTGACCAGTGATGAAAAATTATTCCCAAACTGGTGTATTTTACTTTGGTAACAATAAAAAATGTAATTGAAATGTTACTACTCAATTTTTGCTCTCAATCAATTATGCTATGATGTAAAAAAAACTTCCATCAGTTATCGGCCTCAAAATGTATTTTTATGTTTGACTAATAAATAATTCAGGGCTTCCTTGACACATGTATTTTAATAGTAAAACCATTTTCTATAGAATCAGATTTTTTCAGGTACTGGTGAAGTTGTTAATTTCAAAAGATAAAACTTACAGAAGTCCGCAGTGCATTCCTTACTGGCTCTCACTACAACCACTTTATTTATGGCTGTGTGTTTTCTGTTTACAACCACATAAGGTAAGACTTGCTTAAATACATTTTTAGAAATTTAATTTTAATTTTACAGTTACAAATGTTGTCTACTTTATTGTTGAATATGCACAGTGTAAAGTTTTATTTGGTACTTGACCTTCTCTATTGGAAATAATTCCATAGTCTTATCAAAAAGGCAATCATTCATTCTCTCCACCTTAAATATGCCAGTTGCCATCACATTGAAACAAGTGGCTCCACCCCTGTTTGCTTTGCTCACCATCCTACAGTGACTCACAGCAAACCCAATGTAAACATATTACGGTATTTTGTGCGGTGAAAATTAAGTAGGAACCCTGTCTTGCAGCAGAGAACAGACAACACATTTTTTGTGTATGTGTGTGTATTGGTGTACGTATATGTATCGTACAAACCGATTAGGCTGACCTTTGTTCCCATTCATTTCTTATCTATTTTTCCCCAAAATAATTAAATTTTCCTTATTTTTTGTGGATTCTTCCCCGGCCAAAATTTCCCCAGCTCAGTTCCAATTTCCCCCGAACCTCGTTCGGGCATTCGGACATATTCTGCAGGCCTGGTACACTATACAGTAGAACCCCTCTTAACCGGTCTGGTCGGGACCGAGACCCTGGCCGGTTGATCTGAGGTTCCTGTAAAAAATAGATTTTTATTAAAAAATAACCTACATATTTCGTAAATAAACAAGCAAATAAGACGTTATGCAACTCATTTTATTGTATGTACACTCATACATAAACAAACGCTCCCCCTCCCCTGTTCTGTCGGTCACAACACTTTAGTTTTTTGGCCGCAAGTTTGGATTAGGCTTAGAGGGATCCGGGCGATTGGAATTTTGGTGAGAACACTACATTGCACACCTAAAGTTGCATCAACCAGCTTTATTTTCAGGGAAATGTCCGTCAAACAATCAATGTTTGAGACTTCTGCCAGTTACGTCATAGCCAGCGTTCAGTTGAGTCTGGCCCACCTCCTCTACTCTACCCATCTTGAGCGTCCCCTACTGGTCTAAATGTGAATCGTAGCGGTCATTCCTTATTACAGACATTCCAGATCGAGGGTTAACCATTTGAATGTCAACCTGAACTCCACAATCATTTTTCACTATGAACACTTGTGTCGAGTTTTAACACAATTTTAAATGTTTATAAATAAATCTTTCTGCAAAAAACATTTTTTCTTTTATGTAATTGCACATAAACAAACAAGTGGAAACAAATGTGGCGACTAATAGAGATTTGTTGCGCAATGTGAGTAATAAGGATTTTATTGAAAATTATAATAACAAAAATAGTTGTGAAGGAGGGAGAACAGAAAGATTACCCGTGAAGTGGTCAATATGTCTATATAGTTATGCTGCAAGGACTCTTTCTGTCTGCAGTCCTCATCTAACATTTTATGCGAGTGTTTCCTTCTGTGACGCGATCAGGATCAGGGTTAGGCAATCACTCTATGCGCATCACAAAGCGGTGAGAATCGGTACTAATATGGTCCGTCTATGGTCTTGCCGCTTCACAGGGTTGCCTCGACCAATCAGCGGACGGCACCTAAGTCTGGCAAGACGAAGTCCTAAAAATCGCCATTGTGGTGTAGACGCCGACGTCGCAAGTTAGCGCATTGCAGTGAATAGGTAATTTGGTGTAACGAGTAAATTAATTATGATCGGCTAACGCGAAAACTGGATTAGGCTATCGTGCAAACGGGGGCCATGTAACAGTAACGTCGGAAAGCGTCCCAAAGGGCGATATGTCAAAATAGCGTGTTAAAGGCTGAAGACATACGCCCATCCTAGTGTGATACACCTTGTTAGAGTATGTAAATTATATCAGTATTTAGTGGTTAGTTTATTATAGTGCCTATCAAAGCTGGTTACCCTTGTGTGTGGCTAATAACTTTAAGTGGTGGTATTAATATAAAGCGGGGGTGCTTCGTTAGATTAATCCGATTCACGTTCCTTGTGGGAAGCCAATAATTGTTGCGGCAGGGCGCGGTAGTAACGACAACCCATACACTTCGCAGGAAGACAAACAAGTGCAGTGGTATTTCTTCCTCTCTACATTGATTGCATTTAGTCACTCCCGTGCCTATTTGGTGCACAATGTCCTGTCAGAATATTTGCGACTGTCCTCACGTCCTTCGTATCTACACCTATCAGGAAGATCTTTGTCTGTCAACAATTTTCCTCACTCTCCACTAACCTAGGTGCTCCTCCTCGGAGCGATTTTGGATCAATAAGATTTACCTGTTCCCATTATTCGTTGCCCTGGATCAAAAATCAGATCTTCATTCTGATTTGAGTTTTGAAAAGAAATATAAACTTCAAAATAAATATATCTATTATGTGTTTAAAATATTTTAAATTGTTTTTATGTACAAAAACTTTTACAATTATTAGAAAACAAAACCCCAATAATTAATTGAAAATGCCTTAAACTACTAAATAAATTATGATTTCTGGACATTAAAGAAGAGAAACTTGAGGGGTATTGGTTTAAATATAGAACTCCATTATTGTTTTAATTATGTAATTAATATTTAAATAATATGTGCAATATCACTTTTGTACAGGAAGAGAGGTTTCTGTTTCCCGTCTATCCACTTATTTGCCTTTGCGGTGCTATTACTGTCGACTGTATACAGAAGCTATGGTTCCGAGCGATGGTTCGTACAGGTGTACATTACCTGCACCATACTATGCACATTATTACACCAATAATGGCCACTTGTTGCTTGTTAGGCCTTTCTAGGACTTTTGCATTGTATAAAGGTAAGTTGGATGGTTGAAAAATAATTTTAATTCGTTTTATTTTCTTGGGGTAACGGAAGCTTATAGTTTCATTTTATCCATCAGTCTATGTGTCACAGCCTTTAAATGCTTTATTTTATCTCCAAGTGTATAAACTTTACAGAGGTACTTGCAATATTTCAAAGTGCAGAAATAACCTTGCTGAAATTATTTATTCTAATTTAAATATATTAAAATTGTAGTTTTACTTGTATAGTTTTTGCTAGGGAGACTCCTGCCATCTCACGTGTTCTCTTGGATCGCAAGAATGACGTAATTTATTTTAATGTGAGTTGACACTACAATGTGAAACTGCAGATACGGCGAGGGCAGTTGGAAATCTATTTATTTAAATCAAAACTTTCAGTATTTTGAGTTTTGGCATTAATTGTGTATTTAATTACACAAGGAAAGATCTATCAAATGGAGTAGTGTTCAAGTTTTTAAATGTTCAAATACATATTCACAATAATAATATCCAGAACTTTGGGCATCAATGATAAACACTATAACGGGAAGCGTTATAAAAATAAAATTTGATTGATTAAAACTGTTAAAAAAAGTGTCGTCGAAAAACTTGAAAAATAAAAAAAATGTTCAAACTAATAAAAATCGTTATATGTGGATTATTACTCACCTACACTTCATCACTCTTAATTACCTTTAATACTCGTCGCTTATTATTCAACTTTAATTATAAAAAATACTTCTCTCTCTTCAACCTCCACTACAAAAATTATTCACCATGTAACTCACCTTAACTCTAACTTATAAATCCACCTTTCACCTTAAAAAACTTCCTTTATTTAACCTTACAAAACTTCTTCACTTTAACTCTTAAAAAAAACTTAATATTCCACATATAACCTATTTCTATGCTTTCTTGACTTACTATGCATATATTGTTACTTATAAAAATTCTTTATTATTAATTTAACTTCTCAGGTTGTGTATCCTTGACTGTGGAAGTACACGCTAGATGCGAAATCTTGGCTAATCAAAGGAATTTAAGACATTGTGGCGAAACAACTATGCTCTTTACTCACTCATATTGATCGAATAATTATACAGACACAAATTAATCATTATCATGAAAACAAAATAGAACAAATTGTCAATAATTTACACAAAATACAAGTTACAACTATGTTGAATAGGCTAAGACACAATTTAAAATTAAATGAAGTTATATGTTAAAAAAGTTTAAAAAATTCAAAATGCAGACTGAGATTATTAAATATTATGGCCATTTATACTCACGAAATTGTTCACACCAATATTTGTACCTAGGATTTATTAGATTACTTTGGATGTTTAATCACACTATTGTCTTCGACGCACTAAAACTGTACCTCGTGGTCACATTTTCACAAGTTCAATTTACTCCGAAAATACTCGACAAATTTCAACGCCGAAGCGTACACTAACGCTGCACCATTGTTACTTTATATTGAGACGTTTATTTCTTCTATTCTTCACTACAAAACCCTTTTTTTGTAGGAAATTCTCTCCCAAAACACGCCAAGCAACTTAACTCCACTCCATCTTTTTTCTAAGTCTAGAGGTACATGGCCTCTTCAATCAACTAAACTTTCACTAGCGATTAGATCAAGTTTATGCTCACACTGTGTACTGACATATACACTGATGTTATAATGTGCTTTTTACATATAGTTTTTTTTCACTCTATTATTGTTAATTATTTACAATTGTTACTTTCTCCACCCTATACGTAGTATATGGAGAAAGTATTGTTTTCGTAAAAATGTTCGAATTTGAATTTTCAGTTGAATTATCTGTTTTGGTGCTCCCAGAACCCGAAAAAATTGTTTAGTGCAATTATCTGTGTTGGTGCTCCCTGAACCCAAAAATACTTTTAGTGGAATTTTTTGTTTTGGTGCTCCCTGAACCCAAAAAAGTGTTTTTAACGTGGTGTCTGTCTGTCAGTGTGTCAGTATGTATACACGACCAGAGGGGACACTATTGGTCCGATTTTCATGAAATTTGGTATGTAGGTACTAAACCCTAATATCTCCAGGCATTTTTTTCATTTTTTGGAATTTTTAATTTTTAAGGGTAATTTACCCCAAAAAACCAATAAAAACCGACAATAATGCAAATTTCTCAAAAACGGCTCTAACGATTTTGATCAAATTTTCAGTATTTATAGTGCTTAAGATGCCAAACAAAATGACACCACCCGCTTTTATCAAAACTTCGGCGTTTCATAATTATGGGGAAATGTTAAAAAATAAACAAGTTTATGTTGTCAATCTAGCATCAAGGCGACGGCCGCACGGGGTAGCACAACGGTAGCGAGGACGGACAGTAATTCAAAGGTCGCGCGATCGAATCCCGCCTGGGACAATAACTTTTTTATACGATTGACGTAGGTAGAATATTATTTTTTTGTTTTGTTCTAAAAAGTAGTAAATAAAATGATTAAAAACAATATTATTTTGACTACAGTAAGTTGGGAGAAAGTTTGTGTCAGTTAACTGATACCGTTTATTTGTTATGTGACCATTTATTTTAATTTTTTTAACTGTGTTCTCTTTAACCGCACCACCGTTTTTTGTTTTATGAACTCTTATACACTTTATATACATTATATATTTTTACTCATTAATGTTTTTAAGTCTGCTCTTTATTCTTTATTATATAGTCTGCTTATTTTTTACTTTATGTTTATCTGAATCATTATGTTTTAACTATTTTGCGTCTTAAATGAATTTATATGCATATATGAATTATAAATATTTATTATTGTATATTGCGTCTCATTATCTACCAGACCATCCTTCTATGTTTTAATCACTATGGGAATTTACTTGTTAAATTTATGATGTTTCCGTTACATGGACTGTAAGTGTCACAACACTTAAATATCAGAGAAAAAAATCAGTGAATGAAATTGTCAGAGAATTGGTGTGTGTTCTTTGTCTGTTGGATCATATAATTATTACAATAATTTTATAAGATGTAGCCCTAACTACAAGTATGACATCTATGCATTTGTTTTGAGTAATTATTTTAAAATAGGCCTAACTTAGAATTTGTGTTTAATAAATAAATTGACATCAAATTAGAAAATATCTGATTGCTTTGTGTAATGAATAATCATGTAACATTAAATTCAAATCTATTTTATTGTTATTTATTTCTAAGTAAAAATTTATCAAAAAGAATTGATTTTGTCAATTTTTACTTTCTCCACCCTTACGTAGTATATGGAGAAAGTATTGTTTTCGTCCAAATTTTTGAATTTGAATTTTTAGTGGAATTATCTGTTTTGGTGCTACCTGAACCTCAAAAAATTGTTTAGTGGAATTATCTGTGTTGGTGCCCCCTGAACCCAAAAATATTTTTAGTGGAATTATTTGTTTTGGTGCTCCCTGAACCCAAAAAAGTGTTTTTTTGGTGATGTGTGTCTGTTAGAATGTGTACAGAGCTGGAGACCATACCAACAGTCCGATTTTAATGAAATTTAGTATGTAGGTGCAGTACTGGAATATCTCCAGGCTTTTTTTAAATTTTTCCAAATTTTAGATTTTTAAGGGGTTTTACCCCCCAAAAATGGCCAAAAAACTAGAAAAAAATTCTCAAAAACGGCTTTAACGATTTTGATCAAATTTGGCTTATTTGTAGTCCTTAATGTACCCTACCATATGGAAATCCGCATGTTTCTAAAAATTCTCGTTTAGGTAATAATAATAATAAGTGATTTTTGGGGTTTTTGGCCAAAAAGGGGGTTGTTTTTCAACATTTTTCAAAACCGTTTTTCGTGCATCTATACAGGCCTAATTGACATGTTTGGTGCAAATTTGTTAGAAATCGATTGATTAGTTTTCTCTCTAGATAATAATAATAATATTTATTAGATAATCTCCTACTTTAATAAATCACCTCTCCTACAATTATGAAGTCACGGTGAATCTGTTTAGTAATTTAAATATGTTTGTGAGAAAGTATGTGTCAGTTCCTGGTACCTTTTATTTAATAAAGTAATGTAAACAATAAACAAATAATAATGAATAAAAACAAATGAAATTGGAAAATAAATCAATTATTTTTTGTTTTATATTTTACTGTCTTACAACAAAACCTTTCTGTATCCAACAAAACATTATTTCAAATTTACAATTTACTTCCTTTATAAAATAAATTATAAAGTATAAATAATTTATGTTATAACTTACCTCTGAAAAAATATAACTTTTATAGTGAACAACCTAGATATAGGAAACTACCTATCATTTTGACTTTCCTATGTGAACAATTCTTGACAACATAGTTTTATGACTGTGTGAACTTGCCTTTATGCTTTACGTAGTATAGCCTAAACAGGAAATTTTACTATTTCATACAAGAAAACCTGCACATGATTTATTTTAATGTTAGAGTGGTCACATGAAATTTTCTTCACATCATTGTAGTCCAGCTTATAAATTTTTTTTAAGCTGTAGGAGATTAGTATTTGTTAACACTTATAACGAAACATCGGTAAAATTGGCCGATTGGGTATTTTGGTGTTCTAATTGTGGCTAAACTGCTTGACCTTGATGGCTGCCACTCCCAGTACCTTCCTCCCCACCCCTCCTCTTGACACTGAGCCCATTGTGTTTAGTATGCCTGACGTCCTTCCTAGAAGAAGGTAATTTTTGTAAGAACAGTCGGTCAGATATACCAGTGATATGTGCTCTGGGTTACTGTTTTAGTCATAAAAACTATTATT